>PVKU01004755.1:0-138798 GCA_004027475.1 Anoura caudifer
TCTAGAAGCTCCTTCAAAGCTTCAGGCAAGCTTGTTACCTAGCAGGAAGCCACACAGTAGACATGGAATGAATAATCAGATGTATGTAGCTCCTTCTAGGTGACTTGTATATATAGCTTACCAACATAATAGTTTTTATTTAGAAGTAAATAACACAAAAATGTTAGCATTGTCCAAATAATTTTATAACTTGGTTTTTATACATACAAGAAAATAGGCAAAAATCAATTTAGAGTTTCTGTGAATAAAACAATGACAGTGGATTAGATGGAATAAATGAAATTAAAGTATAAGTCATGTATCAGGAATTAATTGAAAAGATCACAGTATACATTCAAGGTGAAGATGAAGGAACTGAACAGAATTTTCCAATTTGGAGCATAAGGACAGTTGATGGGGAAAGTAAAGTGCTGTTAGAACACCCAATTGTTGTCGACTTTTCCTCTGAAAATTCAAATGACAGCTGCGCTACACTTTAGAGAATAGCCTTACTATTTATAGCTTGAGAACCAATGTTATGAGCAACAAACTATGTATTGATATATTTATAGACATGTTACTTAATTTCAGATACCAAGAAGTCCACTGTATTTAGTATTCATGAGATACAGAGTTAGATGTGTGTTACACAGAACATCCTACGCACATACTTATTCTTAAAGAGAAATTGCGAAGGGCCAGAGATGACATTTTTCAGGGAAGAGTTTTATAAGCCACTTCAGCACTTTTGAGAAATTTAGATTGGTCATCTGGATATAGTAGATAAAATTTATGTCCCTGAAGACAAATTGCAATTGATTACACTGGTTAGTGATTATTCTTTGGTGAAATCTTCATTGTGTGCAAGGTGTAATTGTAACTAGATGAAAGGTTACCAGCTTGTGGAGGCAGTGTCTATTATATGTAGAGTTTTCTATTTTTGTGTGAGGTTATCAGCCAGAAGGCTACTTCAGTAGCAGGGTTTGGTGACAGCTTTCAGAGACATTTCTGTATTGAAAACGTTTTCTTTGAATGTTTCCTGGCGGAAGACTGGCCCAAGACCTCAGAGTGTTCTTTTAAAGCTTTTTGAAAAGCTTTAAAAGTGTGTGAAGTCACTGTGATGGTAAGCTTAGAACACTGTGAACAGGAAGAAAAAAAACCCTCTTATTTGGCTGTTAGGTACTCCATATACAGAATATCTTCAGCTATTGTGATAACCCTAACACTGCCTTTACTAATTATTTCACTTAAACATACCTTGCATCCTTAATTAGATTGTACATTTCTTCCATATTGAGATCCTGTCCTAGATTTTGTGTTTCTATCTTGGCTGATGTTACAGCATTAGGCAAGAAGTAGATAATGGATAACACTTTGCTAATTAATTTGGAAAGGGAGGACGAGGGAAAGGTGACACTTATAACTGCGTGGATGACAGTCTTTGAAAGGGTACACACATGCTGGACCTTCTTTATAATGGACCCATAGAGTGCTGGTCATAGGCACAGCATGGATGAACTTTCAAAACCTTATGCTAGTGATTGAAGCTAGTCATCAGGGACCACATGTTGTATGATTCCATTTATATGAAGTATCCAGAACAAGCAAATTCATAGAGATAGACAGTAGATTGATGGTTGCTGTGCCTTGGGGATTTGGGGGAAAATGAGGAGTGACTGAAAATGGGTATGTTTGGTTTTTTTTTTGGAGTGTTGAGAGTGTTCTGCAGTTAATTGTGGTGATGACCTTACAACTCTGTGAATATACTAAAAATCATTGATTGTGTACTTCAGATGGCCATATTGCATGGTATATGGATTACATCTCAATAAAGCTGTTATTTTCAAAAATGAAGGCTGAATTGCATTAGAGCAGACATGAATAGTGTATGGCTGGCAGAGTGTGGCTCCTTAGGAGTGTTTTGCAGTGGCCCACATATTTAGTCATTGTCAACCAAAGGTTGTTGAACACCAACAGGAATCCCCAATATGGGGTACAGTGAATAAGGAAACTTTATTCATTGTAAACAGCTCAACTGTGATGCAGCATGGCTGTGAAAACAGCACTGCTGCTAGCAGGTGCTGGGGTGATGTGGCCTAGGGGCCAGGCCCCTCTCCAGCTAGGCAGCTCTGCTCTGCCCTGCCCTGGTCTCTGCTCTGCTCTGGTGAGACATCGTAGGTATGTCATCTCCAGCAAATGAGACAGAGTCTTTGGTGGAAAGAGAAAGTGTGCTCTCAGAATCAGAGAGGAACTGACTTATATAGACAGAAGTCCCTGCCCTGGTCCCTGATTGATTTGTCCTCGTGCAAATGAGGACTCCAAATCCTTGCAGTTTGGTCCAAAAGGCACTGTCCTAATTGGTCAGAATGAAGCACGCTTATTGGTTGGTGAAGAACGGATTGGGGGGTGGGGATATAGCCACACAGCTCTGATTGGATGGGGAAAGCTTCAGTCCTATTGGCTGAAATAGGATTCCAGGAACTTTACAAGGGCTGGCTCACACAGGACAGAAACAGTGCAGGCAAGTAGATGAGTGCAGAGGTAGGTAGTTCAGTGCAGGCTTCTCCCTGCTGTGCAGTTTGCATGAATGATCCCTGTGTAGAAATGGCTGGTAGTCTCTGCTTTTTAAACTTGAGTCAAGTTAGCCACTGGGAGCACATTTTAGTAGGTATCTTTTTTCTCAGGATCTACATCATTCACAGCCAACAGTATTGTATTCTTTTAAGAAATTTTTAAAAGAAATTTAAAATTAAGAAAAAATTTTAAAGCACCTCAGCAGAGGTTTTTCCAGATGGGTGGTTAAGAGATGTTTTTTAATATTTAAGTATTTTTCTAATGTTTCATTAGGATTTGTTTAGTCATGATTAAGTGTCTTTGAGGATTATTAGACAAATAAAGATAAATTC
This sequence comes from Anoura caudifer, assembly GCA_004027475.1. Classification (NCBI taxonomy): domain Eukaryota; kingdom Metazoa; phylum Chordata; class Mammalia; order Chiroptera; family Phyllostomidae; genus Anoura; species Anoura caudifer. The sequence goes on from PVKU01004755.1 coordinate 2,886, forward strand.
CTAAGATTGAGAGATTGTTATTGCTTTGTAATTTTGTAAGATGCTCAATTGTTGAATAAATAATGCTTTTGTTAAAATTCCATGGGGTATTCATCTAGAAAATAGGTTATAAGAAAGGAATGTGTTTGTGTATATGTTCTACTATCTGTTGGTCCTTAAAGAGTTTAAGAAGGTAAATTTGACCAATAAATTACATAATGACAGTGCTTTATTTTGTAATCCATTAATAAACTGTTTTATAACATCAGATGTATTTGAGATATTATACTTTAATCTTCTGTTTCTCTAACCAGAAATAAAGTTTGCACTCATATTTGTTCAAATCCCCTCTGGTTTGTTAGAATTGAAACAGATTGCTCTTAGGTCTTCTTTTCCTTATTTGTTAGGAAGTGGAGATTTGTAACTTCGCATTTACACTTATAACAGGAAAGATCAGAGACCCCACATCCTGAGAATCTGCCAGATGTAATTTACATTTGAACAAAGATTTACAAAAGGATAAGGATTAAGTTAAACAATTAGAGCAGTATGCTACAGATTATATCCTAGGAAAACTATTTGGGTCAATAGTTTTTGTCTTCAACGGACACTTGCCTTGTGAGTGCCCAGTAAATTGGTTGTAATTAATAATTGTCTTAGTGCAGGTCTTTTTTTTTTTTTTAGGAAGAAGGGAAGCTGCATTTTGTAGGAGTATATCATCTTAGTTAATCAGTGATTTTTATTAATATAAAAATCATTATAATTATTATATTTAAAGTCCACCAGTAATACATGTCATCTCTTAACTGTGTTTAGTTTTGGCCTTATCTCTTAATTTGTCGTTCTTTGGACATAATAGCTTGATATGCCACTTTTTTTTTTTTTTTTAGAGCTTGTATGTAGTATTATGACTATCTGTGTAATATAGGGCATTTTAAATTGGGGTCAGCGAACCCCTGAAATTAAAAGTAAAATGGTGTGCTTGTGGATGCATATGCAGTTTCCAAGGGTGAGAGTTCATGTCTTTAATCAGTGTTTCAAAGGGTTTCATAACTCTAGAAAATGAAGAACACAGGTGTCAGGTATATTTTATGGTTGTGTTTAGAGGCTTGTTTTTCTTTTTCTATCCTAACTGTTCTCCCCTCCTTATGAGACCTGCACTAACAGCAAAATACATTTAGAGACTCCTTCTATAGCCAAGGTCTCCAGACTGTCACAGTTGTTTATACTAAAGTGGTGCAATATATCAGCAGCTGTCTCTTATTTCTCTAATTGCTCAGTAGCCAGAATTAAAATGTTGTGGGTGGCTTTAATTCATAGCATGAAGGCCTTTGTGGTTACTATAATAAATGTTGAGCAGAGCCTTCCCCAAAGCCATTGGTCACATGCTTTGCCTCACTAGTAATTAACTTATCAATGAGCTATGGTACACTCCGGTGACTTGTCCCTAAAAGATTTATACTTACAGCAAACCGGGGCACAATAAATTTTTTTTATGCAAAGTGCTTTTTTTGACCCAGAGGAGTCTAATGTAAATTTCTAATGAGCTATGATGTATAGTGGTGGGTGAGCTTTCAGCATCTCCTTTGAAGTGGCTTACACTCCATCTCATCTGGCCTTGTGTTTCCTAAGGTCATGTTGTTATGTTGTTCATTTGACTTGTGTGTTCTTGTTGAATATAATATTGTAAAGCAGGAGGCTGTTTAGTTGGAAAGTATCTGTTAGAGTGTGGATTTTGCTTTCTCAGAGCTTACATTCTCCTTTTGCACAGCCTTGCTATATTGCGAAAGATGATGTGTGACAGAGTATGTGTCAAGTTTTGGAACAAAACCATTTCCTTCAATGTTTATGCAGCATAACTTATTTTACCTTTGAAACTCTATAGAGTTGACAGAGTGAGTTGATTTCTGTCATTGTTTGTGGAAGTTGGGAGACATTTGGCTCTTTGTATGTCCTCCCCAAAGAAAATGATACTCTTTTTAAGCAGAAATTTGTGACTCTTCAGCGACCACTCCCAAAGTGCCACTGCTTTTGGTGACATAAAAAAACCACTTTGCTACTTGATGAAAATTAACTGTAGCCCAGGACATTTGAACAATGAAGTCAAGCCTGCTCAGATGCTCCAGTCTGGTCATTCCAGCACCTTTGGTCTGAGGCCAGTGATAGGAAAAAGGTACCTCAGTTATGTGATTCATTACCATCAAAATGGTTAGAATGGGCATTAAAGTGTGTTCTCAATATGACATGATGTTCCCTATGCCAAGTTTTTATTGGACACCAGTTTTATTTTTTTTTTTTAAACTTGGAAAACATGTCAAGTTGCAAGCATAGCAAACTTCCACATTTTAAACCTTTGCAGCCTTTGCTTTACCTATGATTATATATGTGTATATATAATGTGCTTTTTCAATTGTTTGGGGGTGGGTTGTGCACATCAGAGTCCTTTAACCCTTTATACTTAAGGGTATGTTTTCTACAAATATAACCAAATTGAGAATATTTAACAGTCAATCAAAATTTTGAAATTTTGAATTTAAGGAGGAAACAAAGTAAAACAAAGTAGCTAGTCTTAATTATTTTTTGCTAAAATAAATTTTTTTCTGTTTATCTCTCTAAAATAGAACTATTTAAATTTCCTTTATTTAAAAAATTGAAACATTGCATATGCAATAAAGGAGTATATTATTTATATATTTGTTTTAACAGTTAAAAGTAAGTGTCTTGATACTGGGTAGTGATATACTACCCAGTTTGTACTTTTGAAGTCCTTTGTTTGACTTTTTCAATTCCATTCCTTTCCATTGCTCCTGAAAGGAAATTATTATTCTGAATTTTGTATATTTATTTCACTTAATTTTGTTTATATTTAAATACATTTAATTTTATGTTTTCCCAGTTTTTATCTTTTTGTAAATGGAAAAATACTCTTTACACTCCTCCCCCCACTTCAGTTGCTCAATTTTGTGGGGATAGCTTTATTGACCAATAATTTATACATAATAGTAAGTATCCATTTAAGTGTGTACTTCTATGACCTTTGGTAAATATTCACAGTTGCGTAGCCACCTCCACAATCAACTCTGGTTTTGAGATTAATCCATGTTGATGCATGTAGCTGCACTTTATTCACTTATGCTGCTGTGTGGTATTCCATTGTATGAATGTACTCCAGTTTATCCTTTTGTTGTTGATGGATATTTGGGTAGTTTCCAGGTTTGGGCTTCTGTGAACAATGCCCCTGTGCGTATTGGGATTGCTGGGTTGTAGGATATGTGCATGATGAAAGTTTACTATATACATATACACATATATACACGTGTGTGTGTGTGTGTGTGTGTATACATGGGTTCAGAAAAAGTGCAGCCATTGTTAATGTAACAAAGATGGTTTGTGCAGCATTGATGTAACCTGGCAGCCAAGGAGAGTGGACTGGAATGTGCATGCATGAACAATGATGACTTCATTGAACTAGTCAGTGGGGGCAGTAGATGCCATTGACTGAGCATGTGTACTGTGTGGTTGTTGCATTTGGAATGGCTGAGCAAGTAGAGCAACAAATCTGCATCAGATTTTGCATGAAGCTTGAACATTCCTTCACGGAAACTGTTTAGATGATTCAGAAGGCTGCAGCTATGGGCAACTAGTGATTCGCAGCTTCATCATGACAGTCACGTCTCATGCAGAGATTTTTGGTGAAACTCAAATCACCCAGGTGACTCAACTCCCTTACAGCCCAGATTTGATGCCCTGAAACCTCCTGGCTTTTCCCTAAACTAAAACCACCTTTGCAAGGGAACAGATTTCACACTATTGATGAGATTCAGGAGAAATACAATGGAGAAGCTGGTGGAGATTGGGAGAACTGTGTGAGGTCCCAAGGTACCAACTCTGAGGGGACCGAGGCGTCATTGTCCTATGTACAACGTTTCTTGTATCTTGTATCTTTTTCAATAAATGCCTCTATTTTTCATATTCCATGATGATACATGCTGGACAGACCTCATATATATGGTACATATAGTATATGACAATGATGCTGCTTATAATGATAATACCTAATATTATAAGACTCTAAAATTTTTATCAGGTTGGAACATATGAAATGCTATCTCATTATGGTTTTAATCTGCATTTCTCTTATAACTAATAAGATTGAACATCTTTTCATGTATTGATATTTGTTGGCTATTACTTTGCTTTCTTGTATAAAGTGCCTGTTCATTTTTTCCCATTTTGTTCATTTTTTTGCCTTTCTCTAATTGATTTGTAGGATTATTCACATACTATACATATTATTCTTCCTTCATATGTGAATATCTTTTCTCAGTTTGTAGTCTTTTTTAATTGTTTTTAATTTCTTTTGATTATCAGAGGTGTGATTTTTAAAAATATTCAAATCTATCCTTTAAGGATAATGTCTTATATGTCTTCTTTAAAAACTACTACCTGAAGGTCATAAAAATAGTAATGTTTTCTATTACTATTTCTTCCACAAATTTTAATGTTTTGCATTTCACATTTAAATCCTTGAAATAGGGTTTTAAGAATAAGATATAAAGTGGGGATTCATTTTCCCTTCATATAGCTGCTATCCAGTCACCCCAGCATTGTTTATTGAATAGTCCAGCCTCTTACCACTTATCTGCGATACTAGTTCTGTCCTATAAAGTTTCCAGATAACTAAGGATCGTTTTCTCAGCTCTTGATGCTGTTTGTGTTCTGTTTCTCTATCCCTGAGGCATACCACATCCTCTGCTGCACTGATGACTTCAGGGCCAGTTTGTTCTGCTTCAGGGGTAGCTTGGTCCTTCTTATAGATTTTCACTAAGAAACTATGTTTTGATTGCAATGGATGTATCCCTCCATGTAGGGTTAACATCTTTACAGTATTGAATTTTCTAAGTGGAGAGTATGGTATATGTATTTTAAAATGTATCTTTTGTTAGATGTGTACACAGGCCTAAGTACTAAAATGTATTTGTTTTTTGCTATTTTAAGTGGTATATTTAAAAAAACCTTTTATTGACGTAATATGATACATCATTTTCCTGTAGCTGTAAATGTATGACATGCAGAATTTTAAGCCTAGCACCAGCACCCAGATAAAAAAAGGACATTAGCAGTCCCCTAGTAGCCTGCCCTGCCCCCTCCCATTCCTTCCCATTACTGCCATGCCCTGAGGGCTGCCACTGTCTGGACTTCAAAAGCATGGGTCAGTTTGGCCTGTTTTTGTACTTTGTGTAAATGAATCGTAGTGTTTGTTCTTCTGTATCTGTCTTCTTTTGCTCATTGTCCTTTTTGTGATCACTTAGTTGTAGTTTGTCATTCTTATTGCTGAATAGTATTCAGTTGTATGGATATATCACAAGTGGTCATTTTAAATTGCATTTCTGAGCTTTTTGTTGTAGCTTGGAATGATACTGTTAACTAAAGTATTAAATATATACTGAATTTTATAGACAGTGATGTTGCTAAATTCTCACTAATGCTAATAAGTCTTTGCAGATTATGTTGGACTTTCTTTATAGACTGTCATATTATTTGCTAATAATGATAGTTCCCTTCTTTTCCTGGCCCTTACTTAAATCTTTCATTTCTTTTGATTGTGATTGAGAAGAAAAGCAAGTGTGAAACAAGTCAGATGCAAAAATCATGGGATATATATTTTATGAATAAGTTAGGTTTTCTTTAGATTTTGGAAGGGAAATTGAACTGGAATTTTGTTGTATATTTTTATATCCTTGGGGTTCTGCTGTCAGTGCCTGTGTAGTTTGGGAGGAGTGGGAACACAGGTGGTGGCTTCTTTGCCCTTGGCCTTGGTTTATGTGTGCGAGTGCAACTGGAGATGAATCTCTTTTGTGGGGTCTTGACAAGGTGTCACAACAGGTTACGCTCTCCTTGGTTATCAGTGCAGCTGGATATCCAAAAGATGTAGAGGGGTGGTAGTTTGTGTTCTAGCGTATATGTTTGTTGTTTAATTGAATGAAAATAGATTTGGGGCATACTGATGCCAGAAAGGTGCAAATAAGTTTCACTGTCCTGGGTCTGAAGGACTCCAGTGCATATGTTTCAGCTGAAATTCCTCCTAGAAAACGGCGTGAGGTTTTAAGAGAAAGTTACAGTCACAAAAGTCTTGAATTATAAATTGCCAGGCGATTTCTTAGAAGATGTCAGTGATAAAGGCAGTAAGGCTCACCTGTGAACTCTCAACAGTGTACTTACTTTACTTACAAATTAAAGCTGAATTGATCATCTTATACTACTCTGTATGTATACTAATATAATTATAGCCTGTGATGCTGGGTAGTAAGGAAAGTATTAAATATGTGATGATTAGAAAAGCATATATTTGTAGCTTGCGATTCTTTTCTTGTGTTGAGGGTGGATGAAAGAAAGTGATAAACATCAGCCTAATGCTCTGGAAGTTTTCTTAACTGATCTCGGTTTACCCAGTTTGTGGCATTAACAGGTGCCCCCCACTACTCTTTCTGTAACAAGTTAACTGATCTTCGTGGTCGGTCAAATGTCCATTGACAACTGGAGGTTGTTGGATTCAATTCAACACCAATAGGAACTCCCAATTTGGGGTGTGATGAAGAAGGAAACCTTATGAAGCACAAACAACTCAATTGTGATAACAGCAACCACGTGGCTGTTTGTAGGCCCTGGGGCGAGGCAGCACTTATTAGGTATCTTCTTTAAAAAAAAAAAAAAAAAAGATTTTATTTATTTATTTTTGGAGAGGAGAAGGGAAGGAGAAAGAGAAACATAAATGTGTGGTTGCCTCTCAAGTGCCCCCTACTGGGGACCTGGCCTGCAACCCAGGCATGTGCCCTAACTGGGAATTGAACTGGCGACCCTTTAGTTCACAGGCCGGTGCTTGGTCCGCTGAACCACATCAGCCAGGGTGGTATCTTCTTCCTCAGAATCTACACCATGGACATCACAGTTGAATCCACAAGTACTTCCACCCCTCCCAGTGGAGTTGTAAGCTATCAAGCATCAGTAGTATTTGTCCCTAAATGATGGAATTCAGTTAAATGTTATGTAAATTGATGAAACATGAATGCAGAAAGATGCGCTTTCTCTGAGAGATAGGATCAGTGAGGGTGAGTTCTCAAAGTGTGGTTCCTGCGTTGTCAGCAACAGCATCTTCTGGGAACCTGTTAAAATTCTGATTTTTGGGCTCTACCCCAGGCCTAGTGGATCAGCAACTCTGGAAGTAAGGCCCAGAAATCTGTTTTACGAAACCCTTCAGGTAATTCTGAAGCATGCTAATATCTGAGAACTACTGTACTAAAAAATATTACAATTGAATTTAGTACAGCAAGATGGGAAATTATAGAAATATAGGAGCCTCCTGCACTCATTTTGTTTTTTAAAGATCTTTTAGTTCTTAATCCTCTTTAAAGAAACACATACTGAAAACTGATACTGCGTTGTGGTATAGTTTACATAGAAAAAGACAACCAGAGCCCCATTCAGCACACCATTCTCAAAGAAGTAGCCTTTGCCTCACACCTAAAACCTAAAAATTGGTGAATGAACGAACTTTTATATAATATAAATTAACATAAAATGTTTAAAAGTGCAAGGTCCATTTTTATAATTCCCTGCTTTAGTATACTTTTACCACTCACTGCCCAGCCACCAAAGCCAGTATAATGAGAGGAGGGTTTTGACGGTTTTCGATAAATTTAATAATCAAGGCTCATAGGCATCCAGTACACGCTGGAAGAGCTCCTCGGCCAGTGTTTGGTCTAAAACACATGATCTCATTTAATCCTTACCACAACTTTATGAGGTAGGAACCCATTTTAGAGAGAGGGTGGGGCTCAAACTTGGAAATTGAACAGCTAATTAAATGACAGCACCAAAATTTAGACCTAGTGGACTGCAGATTATTCCGCTGGTGGCATCGTTGTGTATAAAGAGACAAATAATTTGGTGTCTCTGGCCAGGCCTTCCGATTCTCACTGTGGGCTTCCCTGTGAGCCAACCTTTCCAGTCGTGTTTGTGATGAAGGGTATGTACAGCCTGCATTTTCTGAATGATGTGTAGTGAGCTTCTGCTCTATTTCACTTGGAGAATCAAAGCAACAAAAGCCAATGTATTAGTTTGCTAGGGCTGCTGTAATAATGTACTATACACCAGATGGCTTAAATAAAAGAACTTAATTTTCATACAGTCCTGGAGGTTATAAGTCTGAAAATAAGGTGTGGGTGGGCAGGGTTGGTTTTTTTGGAGGACTCTCTTTGGCTTGTAGATGTCCGCCTTTTCCCTGTGTCTTCCATGGTCATTCCTCTGTGAGTGTCTGTTCCCTAAGTTCCTTTCTTAGAAGGACACCAGTCACATTGGATTAAGTTCCACCCTGATGACTTTATTTTAACTGGATTACTTCTTTAAAGGCCCCATCTCCACATCTAGTCATGTTTTGCAGTACTTGGGGTTCGGACTTCACATATGAATTGGGATCGGGTGGTACATTCACAATTACACCTGTAACAACTGAGCTGCCATTGGTTAACTAGGGTTTCCCCAGAAGGTCAAAATTTTTGAGTTTTAAATGTCCTTGACTTCTCTTTAATATAATTAGAGCAGAGTTCATAGAACCAGGCTGTTTGAAATCCAGGTGAGAGGAAACCAGCCTTCTTAATAGATTTTAGGAGAGTAATACAGTATTTGGTAGCAGAATGGATTCCATCCTTCAAAGACTAGTTAAGCTTCTTCATTGATTTAGAGTCATATATTCATCATAATCAATTTAAAAGTTTGTGTTTGTCATAAAAAACTGCTAACTGCAGGAATTCTTGTTATAGGGAAAGAAAACTTGTAGGATTTAGAATGCAAATAATCCTGTTTTACATCAAATAATTATGAACCCATTACTTACTGCCTTTAGCTTCCCATTACTTACGCTCCTGCTCTGAGACCTCCTGAAAACCCCTCAGTTGGGTCTGGTAAAGGGCAAGGGGAATTCTCCATGAACCTGATGCATCTTGAGAAGTGAGACAATGATGATTTTTGACCGCTAGTTAGGTTGAATCTGTAGGTTCACTAACAGTGTTTCCTCCTGTATGTAAGATCAGTTAAACAGGACTGCTTTCTCCACCACAAGTAAGTCCTTGTTAGTGTGGTTTGTGGACCACCAGAATTAGTTAGCGTACCCTGGGAGCTGGTTATACTCTAGTCCCCACTCCAAATTTAGTGAATCAAAATCTGTATTTTAGTAAGATTCCCAGGTAATCTATAAATATTCAAGTTTAAGAGGCCTCCCTCTAGATGGTGGTAGTAGCTGGACTTTAATTGAATATTTTATATGAAAAAATCCTACATGCTTTTTGTCTGTTTTTCATTTTACTGGTATATCCAGTTGGTCTGAGAAGAATACCATAGGACTCAATGGCTCCTTACTTGCCAATAGCATGACCTTCTCTTCCCTTTCATTTTCTCATGTATCAGTGAGGATAAGACCTTGGTGTTGAAAGATTAAAGGAGTTAATGTTTGCAGAGTTCTTAGAACAGTGCTGGGCACAGTAAGTTCAGTCATGTTGACTTTTGTTGTTATTATGCTTATTAATTATTGCCACCGCTGTTAACTGCTGCTCCTACCACAAGCAAACAGCAGTTAGTCTGGGAAGATGCCTACTGTAGAAGTAAATAATAAATGTCATAATTACTTCATCAACAGCAATCCTCACCATGAATACAGATATCACACCAACCTACCAGATAATTTGCCCAAGTTTTTTATTGCTTTTAGAGAGAAAGGAAGAGGGGTGAAAGGAAGAAAAAATATCAAGAAACATCAATTGGCTGCCCTCTTGTAGGCTCTCCCACCTGGGATTGAACTTGCAACCCAGGCATGTGCCCTGACCAGAAATCTAATCTGCAGTGTTTTGGGGTACATGACAATGCTCCACCCAACTGAGCCATACCTGCTAGGGGTAATTCACCCAAGCTTAAAAACCCCTCTTTGAAACAAACACAAAACTGTAACAAAACATTTAAAAGCTTAGTGGAAAAAAGTGTCCATGAATGACCCTTTTTTTTTTCTTGCCTATCCACCATGGAGAAACCCAAGGTATGTGTTTTAGTCAGGACCTCTTTGTTTAGTAGAAATCATTGTATCCAGCTGCAAAACAGTCTTTGTGTTTGTGTGTGTTACAATTGGCAATCCAGAAACCAGGACTTTGGTCCTATTTGCCCTGGACTAGTCATGCTGACTTGGGCAAGTTACATCTATGTGAAATGAGAGTGGACTTGATAATTGCTAGAATTCTCTTATCCTGTGAGTATATGTAGCACTTCAGTACAGCCTTAGTGAGACTTTATTTCCATTTCAAATGGTTAGACTCTCAGACTCTGAAGAAGATTGTGTTCAGTGACAGCAAGACAATTGAATAATGAGCTTGAGCTAGCATGGCCTTGAGGAGCTATTATAAATAAAAACAAACAAGTATAACATATTTTTTGTTATGTTACACTGAAGAGCATCATCACTGCTTTGCTGAATATTGGATTTTAGATGTACTAAAACATCTGGTACTAAGATACACACCAGAATGTCTATGTCTTCCTTGCAGGAAATGTTTATAGATGTCTTCTGTTGCTTCAGTGCTGTTAATATGCAGCAGATGCAGTGGAGGGGGCAGGGGAGAGGATGGGGAAAGCATCCTAGAGCACCTTAGAGTTTTTCCAAGATTTGAATTTGTTTCTCTTTGAATTGTTCTTTGGAACAAATAATAGAGATATAAAAGAAGGAACTTGTGCCAACTTGCTTGCATAGCAATTGCATATTTATTAACTCTTGTCCTTATCATCATGGGTTTTTGACATGCAAGACTATAAAATTTCATGAGATTGGTTGACTAAATTGAACTGGTTTTACAGAATGAGTAAATAAAAATTAACTGAGTATATCTCACATTATAAAAACACTGTCTTGTCTTTGCTGGGTAAAGATGTCACCTCCAAAGGAGTTAAATTCTAAAGCTTTCAGTTCCAAGATAATGATTCAAGGACAACCTACATGGGACAGAAAGATGAAAAAAAAAGAGATTGTTTTTAAAAGTACCATATTGAATCCATTACAGCTCAGAAAGCTGAGATACTAGTTTCTGACATTTCTGTGAGATTTAGTTGCCAAATTTCCAGAGGGGAAGGATATTTAAAAACTAATGCTTTTTTTTTTTTTTTTTTTTGCATGAAGTTTGTTTTAGATCAAGTTGTAAGCTTGTATTCAAGGCTACTATAAGAATATGCCTATGTTTCTTTAGGTGAAAAGGGTACCTGACAAATTCCCTTATCTTTCAAGACCACATATAATCTGTCTTCATGAAGACCTTCATGGGAGCAATTTTTCCATCTTCCAAATTCGCAGAGCACTTCATACCTTTTTACTGCATTGATCACATTTTATGTTAATTTATCATTTTCGTATGCTTGTTTTATTCCCATTCCTTTCTTTATCCATTCAACAAGTCTTTGTTGAGTACCTGCTATGTGTTAGGCACTGTGCTTCCTAATCGGAATGTGATCTGTTTAAAAGCAGTATGGATTCTTATCCATTCTTATATTGTGCAACTAATAGTCAAATGAAAGCATTGCTTGAGGTGCTGATGCTGATGTCTAGAATTTTATAATTTCACTTGTCAAAAGTCTGAATAAATCACCCCAGTTCTCCATTTAAAAGGCATCTTTGCTTCTCATAACTATATGAAGAGACCTGTTACTACTTTTTCCAGAACAACACAGTTAGAAATAACTGTGTCTTCAGGGCTATGGGATAAGTTCCTACAAACTGCACTGAGTGGTTACAAGATGAAACATCTACAGGGATGAAGGAGTAAAACAATTAGAGGTCACTGCCAAGGTCACTGCTGCCTCGGATTGTAATCCATATTGAAAGTGCGTTTTCTCTTGGATTTAGGACCAGCTAGCAACAACAACTCTGAATTACCAGACACTTCCAATTTCTGTTCCCCACTTTGGATTGTTGGTGGCCAGTATTGAATCCAGAGTCTCTTTTCCTTTTCCCCTAACCAACTTTCTGGTTGTTACTACCCATTTTATTTTTCCCTGAAGGAACACAAACATTTAAATGTAACACATAAATCAATTTCACAGAAATCCCATAATGCTTTTGGGATTTGATGTGTTAGTATTACTCATTAATTTTACTTATGAATACAGACCATTGGGATTATTGTACTGCTGACTTTCAGGATGTTTGTTAACCTCCCTGAGCCTCATCTATGAACTAGGGTAACAGTAGCTGCATTACAGGATTGTTATACTTAAAAGAGTACAGGGTGGGACAAAAGTAGGTCTTCAGTTGTGAGTACATGAAATTTGTTTATTCTCATATTATTAATTAATTACTGTATTATTTTTCATACGAACAACTGTAGACATACTTTTGCCCAACCCTGTATGTGTAGAACACTTGACCCTAAGCCTTGCACACAGTACCTACAATTCCCTCTACCTCCTTTTTCTTCTTGCAACATTGCCTGGGAAGGTGAAGCATGGAAGGGTGCATACATTTAAGCCTCTCAAAGACATGAGGCTTGTGGGGAGGTGAGGGCGGACCTTGGGAAGAAAGAGAGAGACACGTTACTGCCTTGCTGAAGGTTTAGGGAAATGAGAATTAATAAATACAGGCATGCACGTGCACACACACAGGTCTTAGCCCCTGGACCCCAGTTCCTGATACAGAGTCCCTAAGACCTTTATAATTTCCTGAGAGGTGGTAGTGTCTGACACAGAACTCCTAAATATCGTGGAACTCACTGAATGATAGGGACATCTTTTGTTCTTGTGAAGGGACTCTTAGTGGGCTCCAGGAAGGGGGCTGGTTACCAGAATAACCAAGCTGTGATTAGAAACTTGGAACTTTCAGACCCACTCCCCGTGGTGCTGAAAGGGAGAGGTATTGGAAATAGACTGTGTGATCAATCATGCCTATGATAAAGTCTCCAATAAAAACCAAAAGTACAGGGTTCAGAGAACTTCTGGGTTGGTGAACAGACTCATCCATGTGTGGGAAGGGTGGCAACACCCCAACTTCATGGGGACAGAAGCTCCTGCACAGGAACCCTTCTGGGCCTCGCCCTGTGTGCCTCTTCATCTGGCTGTTTATCTGTGTCCTTTATCATATTCTTTATTATATAGTAAGCTGGTAAATGTAAACATTTCTCTGAGTTCTGTTAGCTGTTCTAGCAAATGATTGAACTCAAGGAGGAAGCTTGGAACTTTCTGCCTTATAACTGGTTGTTCAGAAGCCCAGGTGATAACCTGGACTTGCAACTAGTGTCTGAGGTGGCGAGGGCAGTCTTCTGAGACTGAGCCCTTACCCTGTGGGGCCTAGTGCTGACTCTGAGCAGTTAGTGTCAGAATCACTTGGTGGAGAAAACCCACAGGTCTGGTGTCAGGAGTGTGTAAGTGTGAGAATAAAGGGGGAACGGTGAGTTTTTCTAGACGGGCGATGAAGAGGTGGCTCATCCCTGTCCCAAGATGGCTGATGAACTATTCTAACACTGTCAGTTAACATCGATTTTTGTATGTGTCATGAATTCACGGTTAGTCATTTGTGTTTGTGTTTCAGTTGGTTGTTTGGGGTCTTCTATGCGGTTCTCACTGGTAAATTTCCATTTTCATTAAAATTACTCTGTGCAGTCAGTGTAACATGAAAGGAGGTGAGGTTTAAAGAGTAGGAGATGTTGTGGTTTTATAGTCTCTTTAAAACCAAAAAAGCCATCAGATTTTAGCTTAAGAATTGGGTTGGAAATGAGTAATTTATCTCTTTAAAAACCTCATTTATACTAATCAGTATACTACAAAAATCAGCCTGTGAATTTTGAAATTAACCTGGTTTTTGTTATATACATGTATAAATCTAAGAAGATAAAAATTTTTGTTTGCAAGGAGTCTTATAAAACTATCCAGAACAGTCTGCCTCTCCTCCCCTTTCCCCCATCCCACTTACATACAGACTAGAGGGACAGCCTTGAATTTTGAGAAAAGTAAAATTCCCTCCATTTGGGAGATTGGTGCTTAGACGTTCATGGACTTGCTAGAGTAGTAATTCTCAATACCAGCTGCATGTTAAAATCACCTGGTGATTTAAAAAAAAAAAAAAAAAGCAAAACACCCTGCACAAGTCCAGCTCCAGAGCTCCCGATCATTTGGTGAGGACAGACGAATACAGATGCATTGCTTTTCTCAGGCCGCAGTGAGGACCCAGCTGCCTGCAGAATTGTATGCCCAGGCCTCCCTGTACCCACCTCCCCCCAGCAGAGCTGGAGCTGAGCCAGGGGTCATGGCACCGAATTTCCCTCACTGAGGACCCTGGATTTGTCTGCTTCCTAATGCCATGGGCCTCAAACTGACTGTCCTTAGCAGGAATTATCTGCCAAGGACAGAAGGTGGTTAAGCAGAAACCATTTTTTTTTGTATGTGAATAGAATAAAAGTTTCTTTAGAATCTGATGGTGACATTAATACAGGAGAGTGACCAATTTAAAAGAAAAGATTACTAAGACATTAAAATGTTCATTGTAGAAAATTTGAGAACTATAGAAAAGCACAGACAAGAAAATAAAAATAATCCGTGGTCCAACCTCCAAGAGAGAGAACCACCCTTAACACTTTGGCCTTTTTATATCCCTCCATTGTCCCCAGATAAATGATGGAAATAATAAAAACAGCCAAAAATAAAGTTTCATTTCTTGAATATTTACTTTGGTTCAACAAGTCAAGTTTCTTGACCTTAGAGAGCTAAGAAGCCTGAAGTTCAAGGTGTGAAGGAACTTGCTTCAGGTGTTACAGTCCAGAATCTACCTTATCTCAAGGTGAGGAATTCTAATCCCCATGACACAGATATATTTATATCTGGGTATTGCTTAAAAAGAAAAAAAAACACACACAAAACTGGGTCACATTCTACATTGCACAGTGGCCATATTTATAACACTCAGCACAAGAATATTATTTTTAGATGTTGTCTTTTTATGATGACATTATTGGGGAGTCTGTTTTTATGACATTAGAATGCTACTTGCCAGAATACTTTGACTTTCTAGCTGCAGAAGCTTGTCATGCAGGGAGAGTTCCGAGTTCCTAAATTAGGATTGGCCTGTGTTCGGCCTCCCTTGTCTCTGGTAAGCAGCTGGCTCCGATTTCCCCCGTGAACACTTGCCAGTGAATGAGTACTGCAAGCCTGGGCCTCTGCTCTGACCCCACCAGGGTCACCTGGGGATTTAAAGAAGGCCAGAGCCTTGTGGCCGTTAGGGAATAGTGACTGGAATATGGACTTCTTTATCATTACAAAGAAAATACGCCCTGGATTTTAATTAATGATTTTTCTTTCTTTTTAATCCTTTTCCACTTAAATGCTTGTTTTCTTGCAACCTGTAAAAAAAATAAGAGACCCTAAATGACACAATTTACATGGAATTGAGTTATAAAGAGCAGCAGGGAAAAATATAATTCTAAATCCTGTGTTTCCATAGTTACATTGCATTGTCATAAGATAAAAGTCAGACTAAAGGCTAGATGTGAAAGGCACTGCAGGAGCTGACTGAGATAAATGTGGCTTTAAAGCTGCTGTGCCAGGCTGGTAGTCAGGAGCTAGGCAGGCAGGTTGAATGGGTTGAGTTTCCCGGTGGAAGAAAGGTATTTTTTTTATGTGTCTAAGGTAAAAATGGATCAAGGAAACTTGGACTGTTGCTTTTGTGTTGGGAAGTTTATATTTCACCAGTTCCTAGACACATAATTTGCTAATAAAGTTGTTCCCTTTGGACATGTATACGGTATTTTTCCCCCATGTAGGAAATCAATAAACTTTAAAATCTAAGTTGCTGATTTGATTTGATCATTCTGATTTCTCTCTCTTTTTATCTTCCATTTACTTTAATATTTTCTTTAGTCCAGGAATCTGGGAGACTTTAGGCTGAGTGTGTATTTTACTTGGTCCAGACTTTTTATTTTATTCTTTTGCTTATTTAAACTGTATTAATTTTTTCTTTAAAAAAATGAGCATTGGTTATTTAATAGGCTTTGTGATTGGATTACTTGGTGAGAACTAGAGTGGGGGAGGGGTGAGGAATGGTACATGGTGGAAAAATTCCAGCAATAATGTTTTCTATTTCAAGAGTTTGTTGTTCTTTTTAATAGTAAAACAAGAGAGTGTAAAGTTGTCCAAATTGTTTTATTGTTTGTTTTCTAAATTTAATATGAATTAAAAAGGGTAGAATTTTGCTATTAAAATTTAAGTAGTGATTAGTAGTCTCCACTGTAGAGTTGTTCCTGATAGGACATCAACCTTATGTATATTACCTTTAATATACTCCTTGTTGGACCAGCGTAAAGATACCATTCTTCGAGTTGGTAATTGATACTTGTTTGTCTGCCTCTCAACAAAGTTTATAGATTAATTTATGCTGCTTTATAGAGATTGACCAAATTGGAAAGTTTCATAGAATCTCTTCCCCATTTGGTTGTATCACAGTTCATCCAGCTGTGTTCTTATATGTGATATATGAGAATATAAACAATACTGAAGATGTTTTTTGGAATTTGAAGCAGAATTTTAGGCAGGCCATTGGTAAGGTTTATCATTCATGAAGTTATTAAGCTCATTGATTGTCATTTCCTTTAAAATCTTCTTTGTAAGAGAATAGTTATCTAATTCACAGGAAAACTGAAGGTATTTCTGTTCTAATTTAACAAAAACCCCATTTTCCACCAACTAGAGGAAGGATACCATTTATTATCCATGTCATCAAGTTAAAAGGGCATATTAATAAAATAAAATGTCTAAGGGTAAAAAATGAGGTTGGAAAACCTGATTGAATTACTCTCTTGGGAGAAAAAGTATAAAATTTCTTCTATTCCTTTTTTTTTTCCTGTGACTAATTCTAGGAAGTATCTGCTCTGAGTCAAAACCAGAACTCTTTATCTTTTTCACATAAAATGTAGTATAAACATGGTTTTATTTTCAGAGCAAAGGTCTAAATATTAGAGTTTCAGTTTTTCTTTTAATTTTCTGTCATTCTTTTAAAGCAGATCTCCCTGTGGCCAGTCCTCATTAATTTTCCCTGAGTTGTGTATGACATCAATCTACTGAAGGAAAAACAGCCATAAAAGATAAAGTTTTATTGTAGCATCAAATGAAATGGCTTTCCATGAATGAAACTCTTAACCATGCCACATCACCTTATAGTAAGAAGAGCAGCAAAATTATGGATGGGGAAAACATTCATGAGAAAAGGTATATTCTGTATTAATTTCCTAGTTACTTGTGGTAGGAAGTGATGGCTTCATTAATTTTGGTCCTAGCATATGTTTTCTGATATTAGCAAATTGCTGTTATTATTAATACAAGTTAAATGGTTACTTTCTACAGAAACAAAGCCTGCAATTAAAGCAAAACAAGAAAAACTAAGATGGAAGAAACAAAGCTATTTTTGTAGCTCAAAGACAAAAAATATTTTGTGTGCAGTTTTGTTTTTGAGGAGGTAGCCTCTGAGCAAAGCTGTGAATTCTGTGGTCTGGCCTGGGTCTGGTCAGCACCTCTCTCTACCCTTTGGGTCCTCCACCTCTCCCTAAATAGGCTGCTGTCACCCTCCTGGTGCCGAGTGCACTACACACACTCTCCACTTCCTGCCTCAAGACAGAAAAAAGTTGGATGATCCTAGTAAACTCTTTTTCCTTAAGATTTGTTGTACTTTAAGTGGAGCTTATATTTGAGGTGTTACCTCCCGTTTAAGACCTAACCATTATTACCAACATTTATCGATGATTTGTTGTGCAGCTGTTCTTGTGCCAGGTTTGTAACAATCTTGAAGGGCAGTTGAGAGTATATCATCTCATGAGATGAGGGCCATAAATCTCAGCTTAACTAATTTGTTGGAAGCCACATAGCTCTGAAGTAGAGGGGCTGGGATTTGAACCTAGATCCTATTCTGACCCATGGCCTTGAAGCTTTCCTTTGAGCTACTTTGTCTTTGATCTCTACTTGTGGGTTGAATGGTGTCCCTTGAAAAATACTAATGTAGTAAGCTACAGTTAGGATTTAGACTAGCATGCCTACTTAACTGACTCAATCCATTGTCTGCCCTTTTGGTGGCCCTAGGTCATGTAGGTACATATTTACAGTTTAATGATGTTTCCAGGCTAGAGCCACCTCTTACCCTCTACTTCTTGAGTAGAACATCCAGTAGTGCTAATAATATTATTGATACTAGTAATAGTTAAAATATGTAGATATAAACTTAATGTGCTTTTTATCATCATTTAATCCCCACAAGCTCTATTAACCTTATTTTTTAAATGAGGAAACCAAGGTTCAGTGGAATTAAGCTATTTGCCCAAGTCATCCAGATGGTAAGTGATGAAACTGGCATTTGAGCCTGGGCATTCTGGCTCCAGCCTGCATGTTAATTGTTTCTCCATGATTCCTTTTCGTTCTGTGCCTGCTATACTATATCTAGCTCTACTTGCGAAGTGTCTAAGAAAGAAGAATGCAATTGGAATGTACTCTTCTTTGTTGTTGAGACGAGAGATTGCTATCCAATAAATTCTTTACAGATGCTGTAAAATTTTATTATACTTGCACTTTCTTGGGTTTTCTTTGTTTCCATCACTTGACAATTAAGTTTATATTCTCCAATCATGTCACTTTTATAGAAGAAGAAACTGAGGCCCAGAAAAGTTCAAAAAAGTGCTCAAGATCACAAAAGCTTATCTTTTTTATAAAGTAACAATGATGTACTTGAGATGTTCTTATCTTACCATGAATTTTATTTTGTTTTGTTTTGTTTTTACATTACACTTTTTGGATAACCCAAAGCAAATAAAAAGTTTGTTTTTTTTCCTCTGGGGTGTCCCTGGAGCTGGCAAAGATTTTTGAAAGCTATGTATTCCAAACCTCGAGAAATAATTCGACAACATTAAGGAAAATCTGCACAGGATGATGGTCCTACTGACTCCAGTTTTCTTCCCTTTCCCTTCCACAAACTTCTTCCTTGCTTTGATCCTCACTCTGTTATATGAGTCAGGGCCCCTGCCCTGAGTACAAACTTTCAGAGCTTGCATTGCTTTTCTGGAGTTTGTGTAGTAGTGGTCTGTGTGGGGTAGGCGTGGGGAAGCGGGGTGGAGGCGACACAAGCAAGAGTTGTCTGGGTGACTGTCCCAGCGTGTGCAGATTGGTGGGTCAGGGAAGTGTTTTTTGTTGCTGGAATGTTGGAAAGCAAAAGTAAGTTTATAAGTAACCCCAAAATAGATTCAAGGGCAGGATAGAGAAGCTAATACAGATGTTTCTTATTTTTTAAAAAAAGATCTAAGAACCTTATGTAACTACTCAGATTTAAATGGATTTCATTAGGTCCTCACATTGCTGAATGACTTGTTTATTCAGCCATCAATGATTTAGTCTGGCTGACTCTAGTGTTTAATTGCATTTGTTATATGAACCATTTTGTGATATCCTTCACCCATGTAGAAGACATTCACACATATAGTAAGAGTATTTATGCAATATTTTGTTAATTCCCAACATAATAAGCTTTGATTCCAAGTATGGATTTTAAATTTTAGACACTACGTATACCATGATCCCATTTTGGGCCGGGGCTGAAGGTATGTACCTGTATGTGTATACAGTGTATGCCGGTGTTTCTCAAACTTTGGCACCCATCATCTGGAATCATCTGGAAGACTTGTGAAAATACAGATTGCTGGGTCCCACCCAAAGAGTTTCTTATTCAGTAGGTCTGGGTTGGGCCCCGAGGATTTGCTTTTCTAACAAGTTTCCAGATACTGATGCTATTGGTCTGGGGACCACATTTTGAGAACTGCTGTCACTCTCACAGAGAAGCATAGAAAAAAGTCCACAAAGATGATTCATGACAATGTTAACAGTTATTTTTGCTGGGTAATAGGATTACAGGGGCTCTTTATTTTTTTCTTAATACTTTTCTTTATTTTATTTTTTTCCCAATGACTATTACTGCTATCATCAGAAGAAACAGTATTCAACTTTTTTTTGAGGTTCTAGTACTATTCTTGTGAGCCCATGTAGTTTCCTTTGTTCTCTCTTGTCCAGTATTACACTATTGCCATTTTAAAAACAAAGTTTCAGGAATTCAGTGTTTTGTGTTCCTTGCTTGGGGTTTGGTGATGGTTTTTTTTTTTTTTTTTTTTTTTTTTTTTTTTTTTTTTTTTTTTTTTTTTTTTTTTTTTTTTTTTTTTTTTTTTTTTTTTTTTTTTTTTTTTTTTTTTTTTTTTTTTTTTTTTTTTTTTTGGTCTTTAGTCTCCTCAAGATGTGAGCTTTCAGAAGGGCATATTTGTCATGTAGAGTTTTTAGAGTTTTTGTTTCAGTTTTGGTGTTTAACACATGGTAAATATTCAGTAGATTGTCAATAGCTTATTTAGAATATCAGATTCTTTTATGCCACATTACCTCTCTTCACCTCAAGGGATCCTATTTCATGAATACAGCTTGTATTTGGAAGAGGAAGATTTCCTCAGAATCTGAAAGAAGAGTAAAGAATTTGTCTAAGGCAACAAAATAAGTCATGACCAAAATGATAATCCAGCTCTCTTGACCTGGGAATACACCAATCAACCAATGACCGACCAAAAACAAAAACAAAAAATCCCCAGCACTTGGCACTGAACTATCACTTCATCATGTGAAAGGCCCTCCATAGTTTGCCCCTTGTAGTTTTAGGAATAGTATATGCATAACACCAAACATGGAAAACAAAGCCTTGAGAATGCAGTGTTTTCCGTGAAAAAATAGAAGCATATTGTGTGTGTTTCATTTGTATTTTAGGAAGGTCCTTTTTTAATTGAAAGTACATTTGGATGTTGGTTAGTTGGGAAAATACGAAACTTTGAATCCAGGTAACTAGTTTCTAGGCCTAATCCTATAAATTTTAGGCAAGTTACTTAGCCCCTTGGATTAAACCCTAGTGTGTAAATGGGAATAATTGGCCTTCTGAACACCTCAGAGTGAGTGTCAACACGCAGACAAAGCTGGTTAGAAACCTGCTGGTGCTTTAAGGCAGTGGTGTCGTCTGCAAAGTGGGATCACCACTGCACTGCCTCTTTCTTTTCCCCAGCGCTGGGGTCTGTTGTGGAAATTCACATAATTTCTGGTCTCTGCTTTAGAGAAGGTTATGGCAGAGTTCAGTAGGTCCAGGTTCTTCTCATCTGCCTTCCCTCCCATGCAGCCAGTTTGGCAGTACCACTTACTAGCCTTTGTATGAACTCTGAAGTCAGACAGCTTTAGGAACAGCAAGATAGTTTCCAAGCAATGTTTTTCCTGATAAGGCTGTAAGTTCCTTTTCAATTACAGTGTCTCCAGGAAGTTAAAGTAGTTACAGTCTCTATGGAAATCCATGAGTCTGCTATTTAAAAAAATGATCTCTCACCTGAGGAATTTATCTTTATTGTTTACCGCCTCTGTGAGGAAGCTAAGGAGTTAGGCCTTTGGGAGTTCTCTCTGTAGGTCCTTAGAGTACTTCATATTTCCAGCCACACTGACAACTGCTCCCCTGGTCAGCAAACACTCTGTAATGGTTTGATGAATGTGGATGTAAGTTTCAAAATGCGGCTTTTTCCAGGAAAGCGGTAATTTTGCTCTGCTTTTTAGTTCCCATAGCACCTGGCCAAATTTTGGTCACCTGTGAATTCTTTTATCCTGCAAAGGACAGAAGGACAATACACTTCACAAATGGTATCTTTTTAAGGGTTGCAGGCAGACTGTAACCCCAGTTTTTAGTTACTTTTCGACTGAAGGTTTGGTGAGTCTCACATAGCTCTGTTGCCTGTGGTTAAGCTGTAACTCCGTCTCCTGTCCTTCAGCCGTGTGCTGTTGGCCGTGGTCTGTGGTTGGTATTAGCACTGTCGTGAGGGGAGGCCAACATTCACACAGGGAACACTTCATTCTTGCTGGAGGAGCAGGGCAGAGAGCTAAAACCAGGTGGCTAGAATACAGTTTTTAACTCAAAACATACTTTAATGTTTCCAGAGCAGGTAATTTAAAAATTGGTTTTGAGCGTTTTGTACCTTTTTCTTGAAGGGCTGCTTTGTTTGTTGGAGAAATTCTTTTCTTTTGAGTTACTGCTTGTGACATAAGCGTGTGCATACTGGAATGCTGACGGGATCAGTATACCCTTGTGTTTAGTCTTTGTTATGTATGGTGACTGTGATCTTACATTACGTTCTTCCTTAACGTTTCCATTGTAATCCTGGTCTAAGTCCACCTATTCAGATTATTTTGAAGCTAAAGTTTAGGATGATGCGACCTTGATTAAATGTTTTTGCTAATGTCTTTAAACATAGCTTTTGAATGGTTATGATATTTAATACTACAGGGGAGGAAAATAATTTTCCCTCCATTCTTTTCAGTTCTTGGCTGAGACCCCTGTTTAACAAGAGTAAAACAAACAAACTTATTAACATGTATATCTCCTGTATATGTAAGAAATACCCAGTGAAAAAAATGAGTGACTCCCTTATTAAAAGTTTCTCATGATTGCGAGTCCTCCTTTTCTTCTTGGCGCAGAGAGGGGAGCACTCTTACAAATGGAGGTTTCCCTAGTGAATGCATGTGTCCCTTAAAAAGGGTGACTTTTCTGTTTTCCAAGCTTCTACTGCATCTGATGTTCCTCAAAATAATCCTGATGCCAAAGAGGCATGTTTTGGGTGGTATAATCTGTGCCCTTCAACACACATGGTCTTACTCTGACCAGAGAAATACAGTTTCTTACTTTGTACTGTTCTGCACATTAAGATGTCTTGGACAGCATGATACAGAGCAGCAACAAGAAGGTATTTATAGTGAAACTTTTCACTGCTTTGTACTCTACATGTAGCACAACATATATAGTGGAATAAAACAAACTCTGAATTTTCTTTTCTCTTACTCACTAAGTACCACTTTGGCTAGCGAACTAGAACGAATTGTGGCTTCCATCCCAAAGTGTCCCTTGCTGGTGGCCTCTGATGTAGCCAGCAAGCTGGTAGTGCCAGGTTCCCGTTGGTCTGCTTCACCGAATCCCCAGGTTTTGAGCTTCCTGAACCTACTGTCACCACCACCCCAGGCCTCTTAGGAGTGTGCTGATTCTCTCCTGTATTTATTCTGACTGCTGTGGAAAGATTTCTTTGAACTTCATCTGAGACCACTTTGGTGTACTTCAGACACTTTGGAGGATAAGAAACTCCAAGAATATGTGCGCACAAAACACCTGACCTATAAAGCAGCGTGTACACACATGAGTGTTGTTTATTTTGGTTCATCACACCTTACTGTTCAAAGTCTGACACCCATGAGAGGAGCTGGCCCAGCTCATTAGCTCACTGACAGTGGTTTGTTTTTCCATGCTTAAACCAACCTGGGAAATAAAAACCTAAACTTCTACTGGAGATTTACAGCTCTCATAGATTGCATTTTCTCAAAGCCTGCACTTTCTGCATTATACCTGATAAGATGGTTCTAAACTACCTTTCTCTTGAAAGTCTGTCTTTCACAGATTTCCTGGCTGATGATTATGAGAGTCAAAAAGTTGTCACTGCTTGCCAGCATCTGCCTCTGGGGTGTTTGGGGCTGGGGCTCTGGTGCTACAGGGGCTCACGCTGCTTGTTTATGTCAAGAGCTGTCTTGCCTGGGCCAGCCTCCCCTGCATCCTCCCAGATCTTCCTCTGGGAGAAATCTTGCTCCCTTATCTGTCTCAGTACCCAGTGATTATGAAAGTAGGGAATTATCTGTACTCTGATTAGATTGTTTATTGTGGCAAAAATACACACAGCATAAAATTGACAATTTTAACTATTTTTAAGTGGATAATTTAGTGGTATTAAGTGCATTCACAACATAGTACAACCATCATCATTTTCAGAATGTTTTCATCATCCCAAACAGAAGTTCTTTACTCATTAAGCAATAATTCCCAATTACTCCCTCTCTTAGGTCCTGGTAACCTCTATTCTACTTTCCGTTGGTATGAATTTGAGTATTCTAAGTACCTCATATAAGCAGAATCATACAATATTTGTCTTTTTGTGTGTCTGGTTTATTTTCTTTAGCATTAATATCTTCATGGTTCATCCATGTGGTAGCATGTGTCAGAATTTCCTCTTTAAGAATACTCCATTGTGTGTAAACACCTTATTTTGTTTGTTTATTGTCAATAATGCTGTTATACGTACACAGGTACAAATAACTGTTTGAATCTTGGCTTTCAGTTCTTTTGGGTATATACCCAGAAATAGAATTGCTGGATTCTGATTATGTTTTAAAGTACCACTTTGAGATCTGACTGAAAGGTGTTCTTCATCTGAACATCCTAGTGTGGTTAAGCATTCTCCAGTTATTAACACACTGAAGTTGTAAATAATTTTACATCAAAAAAAGTTTCAGCCCTAGCTGGTGTGGCTCAGTGGACTGAGCACAGGCCTGTGAACCAAAGGGTCACTGGTTAGATGCCCAGTCAGTGCACATGCCTGGGTTGTGGGCCTGGGTTCCCAGCTGGGGGCATGTGAGGGGCAACTAAACATTGATATTTCCTTCCCTCTCTTTCTCCTTCCCTTCTCTTCTGTCTAAAAATTAATTAAATAAAGAATTTTAAAAAGAAGAAAGTTTCAGTCTCCTTCTTATGAGTGCTGTGCTTTACCAGTCAGTGTACAATAAAGGATGCCCTTCAGCAAGACACAGCCAAATGTGCTCTAAGAAATAGTAGTGTTTCTTAGAGTGTTCCCTTAGCTGGGCTTCACTTTCTGTGGCTTCAGTTATCTCTGGACAACCACAATCCAAAAATAGTAAAAGGAAAATTCCAGATATTGAGAGAGAGACCAAATTCATATAACTTTTCTTACAGTATATTGTTATAATTGTTCTATATTCTTATTAGTTGTTCATCTCTTACTGTGACTAATTTATAAATTAAACTTTATCATAGATGTGCATGTATAGAAAAAAGCATAGACAATAGTATATATGTAGGGCTGGCTCAGTGCTATTTGTGGCTTCAGGCATCCACTGCGGGTCTTGGAACATATTCCCAGCTGATAAGGGGGGACTACTATACACCAGGTGATAGATTTAGGAACTCAAACTTTACAAGAACTGAATTTCTTGGCAGCCTTATTAGTTGAACAAAAGATGAACAATGTATTTCTTTTCTGAATTAATAGGCATTTGCACATAATGACCAATTACATGCTCGATTCTGACATCTTCATTGTAAGATAAGCAGTTACACAAGGATGTCGTAAATATGGCTGCCTTCCCTGGTGCTGTGGGAACAGCAGCTTCTCTTAAGAATTGGGTGGGACAGGGTAGAAATTACTGACATTGTTAGTAAATGTTGCTATTTGTACTACTAAATAGATTTTCCTTCTGATTTACCTCTCTTCATTGGCAAGTAACTTCCAGAGCAAAGTGACATCTAAGTATCTCTTTACTAAGTACCTCTTAGCCCTTCTAAGCCATAACACGATTTGCCTTCATCATTATGCTGGTGGTCTCCTATTCTCAGTGAACAACTGCAGTTAATCAAACACATTTCTTAATGAAATGTTGAGGTGATGAACTTTG
Organism: Anoura caudifer; assembly: GCA_004027475.1. Lineage (NCBI taxonomy): Eukaryota > Metazoa > Chordata > Mammalia > Chiroptera > Phyllostomidae > Anoura > Anoura caudifer. The sequence continues at coordinate 28,473 of PVKU01004755.1, forward strand.
TTTAAATGCAGTGTACATATGTACACATATTATCGATTTTCTGGTTTTGCCCACAGAGGTGTGTTGTTTATGCTATCCTAAGTAAAGTGCATCAGAAATCTTTGGCTCCTTCTTGTGAAACTCCCACTGCACTGTCTCTTTAAAGTGGTGGAGAAGCCATGTCTGTTTGCTTCATGTTGGCTGGTAGCCGGGCCTTCTCTACGCAAGGCAGAATATAATGTCATCGAGGTACATAGCTTGAAACAGTATTCTGCTCCTGACTTCTGTGTATATAGACTGCCTACTTGCCTTCCCCACTTAACATGCCTCATTACCTACTTGGTATCTCAAGGTTAGCATGTGTAAAGCCAAACTTCTGATATCCCCCTCCAGACTAGATCTTCCCACAGACTTCTCATTTTAGTAAAAGGCAACCCTAGTCTTCCTCTTGCTCAGGTGTAAAACACTAGTTTTCTCATTGATTCCTCTTACCCGCACACCTCACATCAATTCATTAGTTCTAATATCAAAATACATCCTGAATGACACTACTTCTTCACATCTCTGCCCCTAGACATGCATCTGCCTCAGGGTTTCTGCGCTTGTCATCAGTATGTCCACTCTGAATATTCTTCTCCCATATAGCTGATGGAGAGATTTGAAGCATTTGTTGATTTTTTTCATTTCAAAAGTCATGTTTGAAGGGAGAAGTAAATTTAATTTGATTCTACTATGGAGTTTTTGTGTAAAGGTGAAATTTTTTAAGAGTATATCCATTTCCTGTTTTCTTAGATAATGTACATGATAAGGCATAGGGGAATTCGGTTAACACAGGTTTTGTAGGAATTTGTTGCTGTCACTTCTGACCCAGCTAAGTGACAATTTCATACCTATCTGCAAGCAACAATAAGAGAAAAAACTGTGCATGGAATATAACAATAATTATATTAAGTATATTTCTGTCTACATATGGGAGACTTCGCTGCTTAACAGCTATTTTTTTCCTTTTTTTTTTCCTGTCTTGCCCTTTTTGATCCACCTCTTCTGAGATCATAGTGCTGTTGTTCTTCCTAGAGCTCTTTGCCCTTATTCTGTTGTGTTTGTAAGGGAGATAAATTATGTAAGAAGGGCTGTCCCTAGTAAAATTTTTATTACTTATAGACTTTTTGTTTTATTTGCCAAGTCCTATTATATGAGTAACTAAAAAGTCTTCACTTTATTTATAAAAGTACTATACTTTTATTGATTAATCCAAGGAGAAACAAACTTTTAAAGCAGACCAAAGCAAAGCACAGCACAAATACAGAACTTTAACAGCTTGAGAACCTCATATGGCTCATAGCATAACATATTTCAAGTCCAAGATTAAAAGTTGTGCAGAAAATCCCCAAAATGCCTATTTTAAGCAGCTCTAATAAGTACTGTAATTAGTGGCAGGAAAACATTCCAAATGAAGTACAAGCCCTGCTAGAATCTCTGTATGTGACTTATCTAAGCATATTAATAAATGGTATCTCAAATATTATATAATTAGAAATATATCTGCTCATGATGCTATCTTTCAGTTTTAATAAACATTTATTCCATGATCCTGAGTTTTTTGAACATTTTAAATACAAATAATTTTAAAAATCTAGAATCATATTTTAAATTAAAGGACTTTTGAGTACTTTCATGTATTAGATATTGAGGTAGCTATAGGAGATAGTGTGGGATCAAGACATGGCTGAGCTGGAAGTGCTTGCTGTGTAAATACTGGTTGTTATTCTACAGGGGGTCCTCAGCTAGAGGTATCTTAGGGAAAAATTTGTGAGAGTTTTGCACACACTCACATCTGAGATCAGAAATGAGGACTGCTAGCATATTCCCAGCTGAGACACTGGTAAAACTTGACTGGAGAACTGCAAGGAGTTGGGAAAGGGTTAAAGAACTTCTGTGTGAGCCTTCAGGTGCAGCTTGTGGAGGATTTGGATCTCCTGACTTTTCGCTGTTCTTGTCATTTGTCTGAGTGGTTCATTGGAAAATTTGTGTTTTTTTAATGCACTAATTTTTGAAGCACTAATGCACTAATTTTGAAGAGGGTTACCCCTGATCACCATATATTGTCTTTCCACAAACATGAAAAATCTAACTGCCAACCACCAAAAACAAAACAAACAAGCGAAAACCAGGGACATGTTCAGCAGTGTCCAGGTTTCTGGAACAGGGACGATGTAATGGGATTTCCTGTTTTAATTGCAAAGACCTACTGAATTCCAGGGGCATTCTCAACCTTCCTAAATGAAGTCTCTCCTAATCAAAGTCTCCTGACTCATCCAGTCTGTTTTTCAAATTTGTTTTCTTAAAGACTTGAGGAGAATCACTAGTTGTTTTTTTAAAGTTGTGAACTATTTCCTATGTACAAAAGTGAGTACAACATACATGTGCATTTAAAGACTAGTAATAAAAATGAATACCCACGTAACCTTCTTCCAGCTGAGGAAACATTCCCCACACGTCACGAGAGTGGGTGAAAGGAGTACAGCCCTTGCAGGAGGCTCACTTTCTTTTTTGTGCTCTTTATTTCTCAGCTTTGAAAAAAATAACTTCGTTTTTAGCTGTGTATTCCCCAATCATTATACAGGTTGAGCAAAAGTAGGTTTACAGTCATAACACAAATAAATAATACAATAATAAATAATACAACATTAAACTGTGTTTCACGTACTCACAATTGTAAACCTACTTTTGCCCACCCCTGTATTGTTTAGTCTTGCCCTCTTGGGAGGCTCTTTATGTGAATGGAATCATACTGAATATATTATTCAGTGACTTGCTTTTTTCAACATTATGTGTTTGAGAGTCGTCTCATTGCTGTGCGTAACTGTGGTTCATGTTCTTGCACTGCTGTCAAGTGTTGGATTTATGGATTGCCACAGTTTGTTTTTCCATTCCCCAGGTTTGTTTCTTCACTGGTGTTTGGAAAACAATATGGACCTCAAATTCAGCAAGTTAGCTTGCTTTTTAAAGCTTCAAGGGTTGATTACTTTTTGGCCAAATCCCCTGAGTCTGGGTTGGGAATTTCCAGGTGGTTTGCTTTCCTTAGTGGGAATACCAGATGTCCTCATTTCTGGAGACCACCTGAAAAATGAACTTGTTTCTCCAGAGATTGTTACTCTTGCTTCTCCTGGGTCTGGAAGCAAAGCCCTGTTCCTGCAGGATCTTATGGATGAGCCTTCCCTGTGATCACCACGCTCCTTTTAGGGCCAGTTTTTGTTTGTTGTTGTTTTTTTTTTTTTTTACTTTCTAGGTAGATTGGAGCCAGCTAGAAACCCAAATGCTTTAACTAGAACCAGGTTAGTCTTTAGAGGAAGACGGAAAGACACTGAGTTTTTCTTCCTGCACTCACTTTCCAAGGGCATTTTTCTCCCATCTTTTCCCTTCCCCGCCCTCTTTCTCATCAGTTACTGTACTGTTTGTTGCATTGTGCCTTCTTCTGAAGGAGTCAGTTAAGGGGCACTCACACTATTTAGTTTTAAAATACCCCTGTGGAAATGACCGAATCTTTAATAAAATCTCAACTGGTTGCATTTATTTTCAAATTTGGAAAACTTTCTGGTGAGATTTTTCTAAAAGGTTACTGGCGTCATTATTGTCCTGTGACACTTCTGAAAGCAGGTCTCTGAGTATGTTTTTCTTCTTTCAGAACATGAAGAGTTTGAGTGTGTTTTTCTGTATTAGCTGTTAATTGATAACTTGATATTTGTTCAGCTTTCCTTAAAATGTGCCCCCCCGAAAATGAGGTTAATGGTGGACAATATAGGAAAAGATGATTCTGCAGTAAAAATTAAATCTGTCCCCCACCCCCACCCCTTTTTTTTGCTAGAGAATTTCTCTGAGCCTTTGCTATTATCATGCTTGTGAACATTAAATGGGGAGTTAGTAGAGGCAGGAGTTCAAAAACATATTTGATTATAGTATTTCTGGCAGTGATAACCTTCTTCTGAGGACTCATTAACATATTTTCCATTGTTTATGTTAGTTCCATCTAACTAGATCTCAGGATTGCAGTGGAATTTTCTAGTACCTTAAGATATGTCTCTCTTTATCTTGAGGGAGGATGTGAACCTTTCAATTTAGACTTTTTAAGCCAAAGAGAGGTGTGTGTTTAAGGAGAAGGAGTAGTTTTGTAAATTGATGAGAAGAATAAGGTGTCAGCTTTTAAAAGATGTTCATGGCCCTTAGAAATAAATTCGCAAAAGTAGGAGAGTAACAAAAGGACCCAGACCAAAATTAGCTTTTTGTGAATGTCTCCAGTCAGAGAAAGATTTTGTGCACAAAAACACTAATGAAAATTATTGTTCTTCCCAGTGTCTGTTCTTCCCTCCTACCGTTCCACCCTCCCTTTCCTTTTAATAAATGGGGAGACCTAAAGATGAAGATGCCAGGGACACTGATACTTCTTTCTTTCTTTCTTTTTTTGAAGACATGTTTTATGATAGGTACCTGGCTTGCTGATTTGGGTGCATTAGATCCCATTTTGTGCCTTGTTGGGATTATGTTTTTTTGTTGGTTACTATTCTATGTTCTCTAGGCCCTGAATGTATAATGTGTAAATAAGACCAAGACTGAAATGAAAACTACATCTAATTACACCTTTTCAACTAAAATACTAAAACAAAAACCAGAGAAGCTCAATTCAGAACAATTAAAAATTATCTAGAAGCTTCATCCAAAATAATTTCTATTACAACAAAAGTTTCTTTTTCAACACTCTATCTGCTGCCTATGTTTCCCCACTAATGAGTATTTTACTATTAGTTTATTTTCCAGATAACTGGAGCTTACTCCTTCAAATACCACTCCTTAACCATTATGCCTTGTTTCCCGCTCTATCTTAAGCTCTGAGAGGCCAGAGGCTGCTGGACATGATCATGATTCATTGTTTTCTGTGTGGTGAAAGGAGCTTGGGTTGTTCTCAGCTTCCTGCCTTTGGTCACTGCTGGGCTGTCAGGAGACCCCATCCTGCTGTTGCCTTCCTTCACAGCCTTGCGTATTCGCTGTCCTGTCTGCTGTGCGCTGGGAAACTAGATAACAGAGCAGGTCAAACTGGAGTGAATAAAGCAGCCAAGGAATGAATGCATTAGGAGTGGAGACGTGGCAGACCCCCTGGGGCTGTTGAATGTCTATTTTTGGTGCTCACAGGTTTTCTTCTGGATACAGGGGTTAAGGTCCCTGGAAAAGGAATAATCTCTATTTTTATACCATGTAAAACCTAGATAAGTCTTTTGGAAGTTTAAAATGCACTAGTTTGTTTTCTAAAAGTGAATACAAATCAACCTTGGTTTGTATATCAATATAACTTTTGAAATTCTCTACCAGCCCTGTCTTAGGAGTATTAAGTATGCTGTGCTTGCATAAGACTGGCCACGTATTGATAATTGTTGAAGAAGGTTTGCTGTGGTGTGTTGTTATACAATGGGATGTGGTATAATGGTATGTGATGTTGTATTATGCTATTCCCTCTCCATTTGTATGTGTTTGAAATTTTCCCTAATAAAGCATCTGTAAAATACAACACTGCATCTCCATTTGATTGGTCTTCTGACAAGCCTGGAAAAGTAGAGTTAGTGAGGGGAACATACCCATTGTCTCAAATATTACTAGTAACCTGGTGATGTGAGCCACGGGCCTCGTATATTTATTTATTCATTTAACAGATATTTATGAATTTGTTTTATGCCTGACAGTTTCTAGGCACTGGGAACACAACTGTGAACAAACTAAACAAAGCCCCAATTTCAGTGGCTCTAGTAACTATTAGATCCAGAGGAAAAGATCTGTAGATAAGTAAGTAAATAAATAAAGTGGTTTAAAATGGTGCAAGGTGATGAGAGGAAAATAGAGCAGAGTAATATGAGATGGAGTGAGTAGGTAGGGGTGGTGCAGACTGCTGTGCTGCACCACTAATAATAGAGGTGTGGAAGCCTCCCCTCGCCCAGCCCTGAGAGGAGGGGCATGAAGGGGGCATTTCAGGCAATGGGAGCTTCTTGTGCAGACGCCCTGGGATGTGAACACTTTCTCCTCTGAGTGATGCTGTCACCTTTAGGAAGGCAGCCCAGGGAGCATGAAGTCCAGCCGGTTCACCTCACGCACATGCCCCCTGAGGCCCAGAACTGGGAATTAGCTTCCCTACTCAATACCTGCTATGTTACGAGCTATTGAGTAATCCAATAAAGAAGCCAGTACACATATCCTTATTAAAAGGACTTTCCAATTGGTGGTTAACCAAACCAAAACAATCTCTTTTATGCAGTAGTAAAATAAATGTCTCCAGGTATTTACATAAAAATAGGTTACCCTTCATGTATGACTGTCACAGGTGGTCTTATGGCGCATCTGCATTCTTTTAGTACATAGTTCTGAGATTCTTTTTTATGTGTGTGTTTGTTTCTTCAGTAAACATTTATTCTCTCCTGCCTATCAAGCACTATGCAGACTAGCAGGAAAGAACCAGGACAAGTGAGACCAGCCTCTTCCTAGCGGGTGCTCAGAGTGGAGAAGAAACGGTGTCAGTGATCAGGCCAAACGCTCACGCGTGCCAGGTGCTTAGAGTAGATGGTAGTGAGCAAAGCAGAGCTGGCATTGACCTGGTGTAGCTTACCTTAAAGTGGACGTGACAGACAGTAAGCCACAATACTAACAAGGTGTGATCGGTGTCATCAGGAAAATTGATAGTAAATAAGAGGGAAGGCCTCTCTGGGGAGGTGACATTCTTGTGAGAAAGAACTAGCAGGTGAGGGGGGACATTACTGGCAGAGAGCAGCATGTGTGATTGCTTTGAGGCAGGAATGAGTTTTATGAATTCAGTGGGTAGAAAGGAAGAGGTGACAGTGGGAAGAGGGGAAAGGTGACCACAGGCCATAGCCCAAGATGACATGAAGAATTTTGGTATTTATTCCATGCATAATAGGAAGCCCTTGCAGGATGCTAAACCAGGAGGATCATAGGAAATTTGCTTTCGAAAGATCAGTCTGGTTGCAAGGTTAGATGTGGGGTTAAAGGAATATACTAAAAAGACCCTGAACTTGGCCTTCTTTTTTAAATTTAATTGTTGTTGTATTTTTTCCCCATTACTATTTAGTCTTCGTATACTCCCCATCCCCCAACAATCACCATACTGTTGTCCATGTCCATGAATCCTTTTTCCTTTTTGTTCAATCCCTTTACCCCCTAAGCCATCCCACTAGCTGTCATCCTGCTCTCCATCTATGAGTCTGTTCCCATTTTTCTTGTTTGTTCAGTTTGTGTATTAGAGTGCACATGTAAGTGAAATCATATGGTATTTGTCTTTCTCTGACTGGCTTATTTCACTTAGCATAATTTTCTCTAGGTCCATCAATACTGTTGCAAAGGGTAAAACTTTCTCTTTTTTATGATTAAGTACTATTCCATTGTGTAAATGCCCCATAGCTGTTTTATCCACTCACTTACTGGTGGACATTTGGGCTGCTTCCACATCTTGTGATTATAAATAACACTGCTATGAACATAGGGGTGCTTATGTTCTTTCAAGTTAGTTTTTAGGTTCCTTCGGATATATTCCCAGAAGTGGGATTGCTGGGTCAAAAGGCACATCCATTTTTAACTTTTTGAGGTATCTCCACACTGCTTTCCACAGTGGCTGCACCAATCTGCATTCCCACCAATGGTGCAAAAAAGTTCCCTTTCCTCACATCCTGTCCAGCACTTGTTTTTTGTTGATTTTTTGATGGTAGCCATTCTGACAGGTGTGAGATGATATCTCATTGTGGTTGTGATTTGCATTTCTCTGATGGTTAGTGATGTTGAGTATCTTTTCCTATATCTTTTGGCCATCTGTATGCCCTCTTTAGAGAAATGTATATTCAGGTCCTTTGCCCATTTTTTATTGGGGTTGTTTGGGTTTTTTGGTGTTGAGTTTTGTAAGTTCTTTATATATTTTTCATATTAACTATTAGCAGATGTATTGGCAAATATATTCTCCCATTTTGAAGGTTGTCTTTTTATTTCGTTGTTGATTTCCTTTGCTGTGTGAAAACTTTTTAGTTTGATATATTCTCATTTATTTATTTTTTCTTTTGTTTCCTTTGCTTGGGGAGGTATATCTGATAAAACATTGCTGTGCATGGTCTTTTCTGGTTCCATATAGGAATTGCATTAAATTTATAGATTGCTTTGGGTAGTATGGACATTTTAATGATGTTAATTCTTCCTATGCCTGAACTTGGTATGTGCTTCCACTTATTTGTATCTTCTTCAGTTTCTTTCTTCAGTGTCTTACAATTTTCTACATCCTTCACTATGTTTATTCCTAAGTATATTATTATTTTTGTAGCAGTTATGAATGGGATTGTTTTCTTAATTCCCCTTTCTGTTCATTATTGTCATATAAACATGCTACTGATTTTGGGATATTAATTTTGTATCCCACTACTTTGCTGAATTCATTTATCATTTCTAATAGTTTTTTGGTGGAATATTTGGTGTCCTCTTTGTACAGTGTTGTATTATCTACATATAATGACAGTTTTACTTCTTCCTACCCAATTTGATGCTTTTTATTTCTTCTTCTTGTCTGATTGCTGTGGTTAGGACTTCCAGTACTATTTTGAAATAAGTGAGGTGAAAGCAGACATCCCTGTGTTGTTCCCAACTTTAAGGGGGATGCTTGTAGTGTTTGCCTCTTGAGTATGATGGTGGCAGTGGGTTTGTCATATATGGCCTCTATTATGTTTAGGTATGATCCCTCTATTCCCACTTTGCTGAGGGTCTTTATCATAAACAGGTACTGGATTTTATCAAATGCTTTTTCTGTATTTATTGATATGATCATGATTTTTTAAAATTTATTTATTTTTACACAGAGGGGAAAGGAGGAAGAGAGTGAGAGAAATATCTACATATGATTGCCTCTCACATGCTACAAGTAGGGACCTGGCCCACAACTCAAGCATGTGCCCTAACTGGGAATTGAACCTGTGACCTTTTGGTTTGCAGGCCAGCACTCAATCCACTGAGCCACACCAGCCAGGTCTGATCATGTAGTTTTTTTATGCCTCATTTTGTTGATGTGGTATATCAGATTTATCAGTTTGTGAGTGTTGTACCAATCTTGCATTCCTAGAATAAATCCCACTTGATCATGATGTATGATCTTTTTGATGCATTGCCATATTTGGTTTGCTAATATTTTGTTGAGGATTTTAGCATCTATTTTCATCAGGGACATTCACCCATAATTTTCTTTCCTTGTAGTGTCTTTATTGGGTTTTGGGATTAGGATAATGCTGGACTTATGAGTTTGGAAGCCTTCCCCCCTCTTGCATTTTGTGAAATAGTTTGAGAAGGAGAGGTGTTAGTTCTCAGAATGTTTGATAAAATTTTCCCATGAAGCCATCCAGTCCAGGCCTTTTGTTTATTGGAATTTTTTAATAAGTGATTCAGTTTCGTTAAGTATAATCTGTTTATTCAGATTCTCTGACTGTTCCTGATTCATTTTTAGAAGAGTGAATGTGTCTAGGAATTTATCCATTTCATCCGGGTTGTCCAGTTTGTTGGCATAAAGTTCTTCATAATATATTCTTACAATCCTTTGTATTTCTTTGGTGTCAGTTGTTACTTCTCTTTCATTTCTGATTTTATTTATTTGGGTCCTTTCTCTTTTTTTTCTTGATGAGACTAGTTAAAGGTTTGTTAATCTTGTTTACCTTTTCAAAGAACCAGTGCTTTTCAAAGAACCAGTACTTGGATTCATTGATCTTTTACATCATTTTTTTAGACTCTATTTCATTTATTTCTGCTCTCATCTTTATTATTTCCTTCCTTCTACTCACTTTGGGCTTTGTTATTGTTTTTCAAGTTAAGTGTGGTGTTAGATTGTTTATTGGAGCTTTTTCTTGGTTTTTTTTTGAGATAGGCCTGTAATGCTATGAATTTCCCTTTTAGGATTGCTTTCTCAATGTCCCACAGATTTTGGATTGTTGTGTTCTCATTTTTGTTTATTTCTAGGTATCTTTTGATTTCTTCTTTGACCTCGTTGTTGACTCATTCATTGTTTAGTAACATGTTATTTAGCTTCTATGTCTTTTGTGTTTTCCAGTGTTCTTCTTGTGATTGATTTCTAGTTTCATAGCGTTGTGATCAGAGAAGATGCTTGATATGATTTTAGTCTTCTTCAATTTACTGAGACCTGTTTTGTGTCCTAGCATTGGTCTATCCTAGGAAACATTCCATGTGTGCTTGAAAAGTATGTATATCTGTTGCTTTGGGATGAAGTGCTCTGAAGATGTCAATTAAACTCTTTTGATCTAATGTATAGTGTAAGGCCACTGTCTCCTTGTTGATTTTCTATCTGGAAGATCTATCCATTGAAGTCAATGGCATGTTAAAATCCCCTACTATGACTGTATTTCTGTCTATTGCTCCCTTTATGTCCATCAAGATTTGCTTTACATATTTAGGTGCTCCTATGTTGGGTGTATAAATGTTTACTAGGGTTATATCCTCTTGTTGGATTGTTCCCTTTATCATTACTTAGTGTCCTTCTTTGTCTCTTACTGTAGCCTTGGTTTTAATGTCTTTTTTGTGGGATATAAGTACTGCTACCCCAGCTTGTTTTTCCTTTCCATTTCCATTAAATATCTTATTCTATCTCTTTACTTTTAGTCTGTGTATCTTTTGATCTGAGATGAGTCTCTTGGAGGGAGGCATCATATATATGGGTCTTGTTTTCTTATCCATTCAGCTACCCTGTATCTTTTGGTTGGAACATTGAAGCCATTTACATTTAAAGTGATTACTGATAGATATGTATTTAGTGCCATTTATTTAGTGTGTATTTATTGTTAGACTATTCTCCTCCTCCTCCTCCTCCTCCTCCTCCTTCTTCTTCTTCTTCATCATCATCATCATCATCATCATCATCATCATCATCAAGCAAGCCCTTTAACATTTGTTTCAGTACTGGTCTGGTGTTAACAAACTCCTTTAGCTTTTTCTTGTCTAGGAAGCTTCTTATTTCTCCTTCATTTTAAATGATACCCTTGCTGGGTGAAGTAGCCTTGGTTGTAGGTCCTTGCTTTTCATCACCTTGAATATTTTACTCCACTCCCTTCTGGCCTGAAATGTTTCTGTTGAGTTATCAAATGACAGTGTAATTGGAGCTCCCTTGTAGGTAACTACCTGCTTTTCTCTTGTGGCTTTAAGCTTTGCCATTTTAATTGTGATGTGTCTTGGTGTACTCTTGTTTAGGTCCATCTTGTTTGGGACTATCTGTGCTTCCTGGACTTATGTATCTTTTTCCTTCACCAGATTAGGGAAGTGTTCTGTCATTATTTCTTCAAATAAGTTCTTGATCCCTTGCTTGCTCTCTTCTCCTTCTGGTATTCCTATGATGCATGTGTTGTTTTGCTTTATGTTGTCCAAAATGTTTCTTAAGCTCTCCTCCTTTTTAAAAAATTCTTTTTCCTTTTTGCTGCTCTGCCTCATTGTTTTTTTCTACCTTGTCTCTCAAATTATTGATTTGATCCTCTGTTTCATCTAACCTACTGTTTATTCCTTCCAGTGTATTATTTTAGATACTGCATTCTTTATTTCTGACTGGTCCTTTTTATGCCTTTTTCTTTTTTCATGCTGTTCAGTATCCTTATATAATCTTTACTCTAAACTCTATCTGATAAATTGCTTGCCTCCATTTTATCTAGTTCTTCTGGAGAATTCTCTTGTTCTTTCATTTGGGGTCTGTTTCTTTGTCTTCCCATTTTGGCTGCTTCTTTGTATTTTCCACATTAATTTTTAAAGTAATCAGTGATGTAGCCTCAAGCTGTTATCAGCAGCCTGGCTTACACACCACAGGGTGGGGCAGAGTAATTCCTGTAGGTGCGGCTATTGCTTCCCTTAGGCCACTTGGAGAGGAGTGCTCTTCCTGAGAAAGATGGATTCCGTAGTATGGGGAATGACTCAGCACAGGGATCCTGATGGCTGTTCCTTCCCTGGAGCCACCCACCCAAAACTCTCCTCAAGTATCTCTAGTTCACTCTGTCCTGTCTCTGCCAGAGCCCAGGGTAAATGTCTACAAATGAACTTTTGTGTATTGGCCCTTTATGAGGCTCTCTGAGTGTCCATCCATCTCCCCTGGCAGACAGAAACCCTGCTCCTTTTCACAGCTGGATGTTATATCTAGGTTCCTTTCTGGCTCTAGTGCTGTAGGCTGGGAAGCTGAGCTTGGAGTTTAGACCCCACACTTCTCAGGGGGAAACCCCTGGACCCTGAAATATCTATCCAGAACTTCTGCTGCCACCCGTGGGAGCTCAGCTAGCCCTCTCGTGCCTCATTCCCACTCCCTACCTGTCTTGTTGTGGTGAAGTGATTTCTTCTCTCTGTCCTTGGTTGTAAGGCTTCTCTCCAGCTAGTGTTCAGTTGGTTATTCAGGATGATTTCTCTGCAATTTAGTTGTAATCCAGATTGGTCCTGGGAGGAGGTTAGTGTAGTTTCTACTTACTCCTTTGCCATCTTGGATCTGAACTCAGTCTTAATCCTAGCATTGCCATTTACTTAGGCTGGTAGGCAGTTTACTCATCTGAGAAAGGGGGCTAATAAATCTTACCTCATCTTGTAGTGACAACTGATTGAATAATATATGTTATGACAACTGATTGAATAATATATGTTATCTAGACTATGTAATATATAGAATATGAGCACTAATATTGGTTTCCTCCTTCCCATAGAGTAGAACACATGAGTATAGTGTTCTGAAATCCATCTCTGGTGGCCTCAGAGATGGCATTACTGAGCCCAGTAGCAGCTCCATGAGGTGACAGGTACAGTGTCCATCCATGGAACATTTTGTTTTTCTATTTGAGGTTGATCTGGCTCATTCTAATATTGGATTAGAAATGGTGGTTTTATAATAACTTGTTCCATTTGAGTTTATGAGTTTAGTTTAGTGAACTGATTTTTCCCTTTTTCTTGATGCCTTTTGAAGGAGAAAACTAAGTTGCTAAGGCATTGGTACTCTTTTTTTGATAATTCTCAATTATACAGATACTCATCAATTTATAATGGGGTTATATCCCAATAAACTCACCATATGTTGAAAATATCATAAGTTGAAAATGCACTTAATATGTCTAACCTTACCAAACATTATAGTTTAGCCTAGGCTTAAATGTGATCAGATCCCTTACATTGATGTAGAATTGGGCAGTTATCTTGAGTTTCATCTCAAGAGTCATTGTCTTTTTCTTCTTGTCACCAGAACCATGAGACACAGATGTGCATGTTGTAGACAGGAAAACACAAAACACAGTATTCAAAAAACACTGGCAACACAGTACACTGTGGGGTATCCATTGTTGACCCTTGTGATTGTGTGACTGACTGGGAGCAGGGCTCATGACTGCTATCCAGCATCACAGGACAGTATTGTATCACATATCACTAGTCCAGGAAAAGATTCCAATTCAAAATTCAAAGAATGGTTTTTATTGAATGTGTATCACTTTTGCACCATCATAGAGTTAAAAAAAAAATCTTAAGTCAAACTATAATAAGTTGGAGAGTGCATATCATAAGAACCTGCTAAACTTGCCTCTTGCTCATACCTTGGACTCTGCTTTAGACTAAAGACATTTCTTTACCTGTCAGTTTACGTGGACTTTCTTGTTGTTTTGAACCTCGAAATATCTTCCACAAATAATGAGTTTCCTGTACAATTTTGAAGAGAATACTTAATTCTCAAGAATTTGATGATAATGGTTTTCATTGGGTCCATGTTGTAAGTTTGCATAGTAAGGAAAATATTTGTTTATTTTTTAAGCCATGTGAATAAAGAAAATGCTGTTAAGTAGTTTGGGGGTAATAAAAATGGTCCAGACATGGCAGCTATCCTCAAGGAGCTTGTAGCATCAACATAACTTTGTTTTAGCAATCCTAAGCCTTCATAAATCAGCCTCAGACTTAATCCGTAGTCAATTCTGCTCTGGGATGGTGATAGGCATTGTAGGGGGATTACACGTGCAGTATGGTTAGACAGGTTTTTGTTTTGTTTTGGTTTTGCTTAGATAAAAAACAATTTTAAATCAAAACTGGTTTTTAAGAGCCATTTTAGGTTCACAGCAAAACCAAATGGAAGGCAGAGATTTTTCATATATCCCTATCTCCATGGGTTTCCCCCATTGTCAGCCTCCTGCTCTGGAGTAGTACCTTGTTACAGTTGAACCTATGCTAGCACATCATCATCAAATCCACAGTTTACGTTCGGTAGGGTTCACTCTTGGTGTTGTACATCTATGGGTTTAGACAAATGTGTCATGACATCTATCCATCGTTGTATCATATGCAGAGTATTTTCACTGCCCTAAAAATCCTCTGTGCCATCTGTTCATACACGCCCCACCCACCCCCACTTGCCAGCAACACCTGGCCATCACCAATTTTTTTACTTTCTCCGTAGTTTGCCTTTTCCAGAATATCATATAGTTGAGATATAGTATAGTAGCCTTTTCAGATCGGCTTCTTTCAATTAGTAATATGCATTGATGTTTCCTCCATGTCTTTTCTTAACTTGAAAGCTCATTTCTTTTCAGTGCTGTGAATTTAAAATCGACCCATGGATTCTGCCAAGGCTTTCAGATATATTTAGGCTCTAGAATTAAACTGTTCCTGGTTTGCTGTCCACGATGGAGGTTTTTCATCTCATGCTTCCTCGTACAGAGGATAATACAGCCATGAATGTTCACCACTGGTGTGGGTCTCATCACAAACACATTATCAGCAGGGGCTCGTATGCAGCTCCTATGTCTCTTTTGGGCATGGGCATGAGAAATGCCATCCTGCCTAGTTAGCATGCTTCCTAAAATCTTTTTCATATTAGAAATGGGATTGATTGTAATTGTAATCTTCCTGCCTTCATGGTTTGACTCAATGCAACTTTGAAGTTCAATGATTCTACCCAGGGATCTTACAGTGTGTGGGGGCTGAGGAATCAGGGTGTCTGGTCCTGCAGTTCTCAAGGTGCTGGGTCTGCCAGGCTCTCAGAGTTCATAAGCATCTGGCATTAGCAGCGCCACCTGTTTCTATGGCAAATGGAAAGAAAGAGATTATAGATAAAATAAATGGCTGAAAGTGGGAGATGTTCTAATCACCTGGGTTACCTGGATACTTTTAAAGGCTTTACATATATTTATTTAACCCTCACAACAACTCTGACAGGTGAGGAATCAAGGTACTGAGAGCTTGAACGCCACATCCAAGGTCACATCAGTAGAAAGCGGTGGAGGTGAGAGTAGGACCCCAGAAGAACAGCTTAGTTTGCATCTTTGCTTCTAACCACCCTGCTGAACTGGCTCTCATAAAAGGCCTGTCTACGTCTACTAGGATTATTCAGCCAATATCCCTGCTTTTGTCTGATCCCCTAATGTAGAAAGTTTAAATGTTGTTTATGCAGTCATAAGTATGCTGTCATAAGTACATGTTATCAAGAAACAAACTCATTTAAATGGAAAATTAATCTTGGAAATAAGAACAAAACAGATATTTAAATATATGGTTCTTCCAAACTGCATATTAATTGGGGTTGTTTAGTAGTAGCAGATAGACTGCGAATTAGCCTGAGAATGGCCCCCCAGAGGTGTTTAATTCTTTATTTTAATTCTTGATTTTAAATCAAGAATTGGTGCTTTGTGCCACAGTTTTTTCGAAAGCTTTACTGCATACCTTTGAAGACACAGCAAGAAAATTGCATAAGAGCCCTGCTTTCTCTGCTCAGTTTTGTTTTGGTTAACCTGGTGTAGTTCTTGCCAGGCTTGCCCACTGAGAATTGCAGCCATGGTGATTAGGAGCAGGAGCCCTGTGCAGTGGCCTGGAGACTGAGCCACAGAGACGACCGTGCCTAAGGGCTTTCTGCAGGCCCAAGGCCCGTAGCTGTAGATGGCTGTGTTTTGCTAGTCAGGTGTTACTTTCCTTGACAATATTCGAAAAATGGTCAGGAGAGCTGTTACTGATGGATAGTGACTGAATAAAATAATGTCATAGAACTTGTAAACCTTTCCATTTGCTTTGTGTACCCATTTTAATTTTGGAAATACATATATAGGCTATATGGACATCATTATGTTGGATCAATAGTTATATTGGATATATTCATGTATTCACCTCAAGTTTTGCATTTTATTATATAGTCTTTTTATTAAGCAGTTGATTACATAATCTTTTTATTAGCAGTATATTAAGGAGTTGATTTCATTTCAAAGAAATGAAAACTTCCTTTGAAACTTCTCATTGGCTTCTGACAAGAAAATATTAAAGAAATTGGACTCAAGGCGGGACACACCAAGGCACATCATAATTACGTTACCCAAGATTAAAGATAAGGAGAGAATCTTAAAAGCAGCAGGAGAAAAGGAGACAGTTACCTACAAACGAGTTCCCGTAAGACTATCAGCTGATCTCTCAAAAGAAACCTTGCAGGCAAGAAGGGGCTGGAAAGAAGTATTCAAAGTCATGAAAGGCAAGGACCTACATCTAAGATTACTCTTTCCAGCAAAGCTTTCATTTAGAATGGAAGGGAAGATAAAGTGCTTCCCAGATAAGGTCAAGTTAAAGGAGTTCATCAACACCAAGCCCTTGTTATATGAAATGTTAAAGGGATGTATCTAAGAAAAAGAAGATTGGGATGGGAGTAGAAGACAGAAAACTGTACAAGAACAACAATTAAAATAAAATAAAATTTAAAGAAAAAGAAGATGAAAAATATGAACAGTAAAATGACAACAAAATCACAGTGATTAGCAACTGAACCTAAAACAAAAACAAACTAGCAAATAATTAGAACAGGAAGAGAATCACAGAAATGGAGATCACATGGAGGGTTATCAGCAGGGAAGTGGGAGGGGGAGAGAGGGGGAAAAGTTACAGAGAATAAGTAGCATAAATGGTGGGTAGAAAATAGACAGGGGAGGGGGTGTTAAGGAAGTGTAGAAGCCGTAGAAGCCAAAGAATTTACATGTAGGACCCATGGACATGAACTAAAGGGGGAGGGAGGTGGGTGGGAGGGGGTGTGCAGGGTGGAGGGGAATAAATGGGGGAAATGGGACAACTGTAATAGCATAATCAATAAAAAATATTCAATAAAAAAAACTTTCAGGACCATTTCATTTTCCTTTTTTATTTCAATCTATCTCAGGGATGGGTACTCTTGTAAATGTGGAGGAGGGTGGCTTGGTGGTATTTTATCTCTAAGGGAAGGCCAGAGTGGTTGTACCTTGGGGGGATTCTTAACTCCTCTAAGACCATTAACAGTTTATGGTCTTATGCCAGCAGCCCTCAGACTGTGCTGTGAGGAGCATGCAGCCTGGATGCACTTTTTGTCGAGGTACTAATTCCCATAAAGGGGGAAAAAACTCTGGCTCTGTGTTTCTCCACTCTTAGCACTTCTGGCCCATCAAGTGTGCAGGGGTTTTCTCACACAGACCACTCCCCAGGCTCTGTAGCACCCACTGGGTGTTCATGTCCTACAATTCAGTTCCATCCTGCCGCTGCTTACCTGAAGTTGGCATCAGATCCCACAGGTTAAGGATTCAGTCCCACAAGACCGTCCCCCTATCCCACTTCAGGTACCAGTCACAAGCCTCAGGTTGTCACCTGGTCTTCTGGCCTACTGGCTATAAATGGAAGGTTACCATAAGCCCCTCCTCAGGTTTAATAATTTGCTACCACAGCTGACAGAACTCAGAAAAACAGCTTATCTACTAGATTACCAGTTTATTATTTAAAAAAAACCACCTCATACATCTTAGGAACACCCAGGTGGAAGAGATATATATGGCAAGGCATGAGAAACGGGCTCAGAGCCTCAATGCCCTCGGGACGCTCTACCCTCCCAGCACCTCTACCTGTTCAGCAACCTGGAAGCTCTCTGAACCCCTCTATGAGGACTTTTATGAAGGCGTCACTATGGAAGTATGATTGATTAAATCACTGGCCATTGCTGATTGGTGATTGGTTCAGCCTCGAGTCCCTCTCCCCTCCTCCAAGGTTGGGGTATTTAGGTTTTAGGCTCAACCTGAATGAAATTCAATATTTTTTAATGAAAAACTTTTAGTCAAGCAGAGTTTTATTAGAAGTGTATTTACAGTTATTAGTGTCATAGTGGAGATGAACCTGATATTAGGAGAGGTTGGTAGCTCACGGATTGGTTGATTAGGTCCTTTGACAAGAGTTCATTTAATTATTTGCAGGCCACTTGATGTACAACATGAGTGCTGTGGTCTGTTCATGTGAAGGGTCACCACTGTGTGTCTTCCTGCCTAGTCAGTGGGGATGGTGAGGCCTGTATCATTAACCCTGAGTCTTGCTGAGTAGCACACATATTGTGCAACTGTGCAGAAAGAAAGTGATGATTTAAAAAATTGAAAGTGTATTGCATTGTATTTACAAACTCTTGCAACCCCAAAAGATTTTTGGGTTCATTAGAGTTTTAAAGTAAAATTAACATATAAAACTTGAACTGTTTAGGAAACCTGCGGTGGGAATTGTAGGGCTTTGCTGTTTTTATTCACTTTATTTCAAAAGTTTATTGCTTCAATTATAAAGTTGATATATTTTTCTTGCAAAAAGTGTTTTGGACAAAGACTAACAGAATAGCTTTTTTAAAAAAATCACCTTGTCTCACTATACATTCCAATGCACTTCATCAGTGAAACTGTCAACTGTCAGTGTCTATCCTGGTCTTTCAGGCACACCTCACATTGATAATGTGAATCTGCTCTGTGGTACTCAGTTGAAAATTCTAGGTGTCATTTTCGGAAAGGGAACCAAAACTGTTCGCTCCCTTAGGTTCTGTTTTTCATGGTGATCCCTGACCTTTTATTGCTGGCATTTCAGGTACTAAAACAGTGCTTCTGGGTCCTTCAGCTAGTGATCGACTACTTCATAGACTGAGAAGAGAAATGGCAAAAATTTAAATGTTAGGCCCTTTTGAATAAAGTCTATCTTTACAATTTAAATCATTCCTGTGTCCACTTTGTCACTGTCAGAGGAATTTTATTATATCCTGTAGCAGTACATGGGACCGAATGTCACGCGTGATCAGCTCCATGAAGTACGTTCAGGTGTTTGCAGTTATGCGCCTGCTCTTACCTCTGTGCTAAAAACATTAGTATCACAGTCTAGTTATTAAAAGGTGTCCAACTTTATGTGTGTTTAGAAGTTCTTTCCAAGTTTTTTCTCTGTTCTTTCCCTTCCTTTATTGTACATGTCTTAAAAAGTTTTTTAGGTTTGGGGTTTTTGTTTTTGTTTTTGTTTTTTTTTGGTAAGGAAAAACCCTTGTTTTAGAAGTGTTCTCATCACCTGAAACCACTGTGTAATTGACAACACAGTGAGCATTTTTCCCTCAAAATTTTAATATTATACACCCCTTTAAGGTATGCCATCGCTGAAGCACACTGAATGGCACCTTTCAGGCCCGGGGTCTCCTCCCAATCCTGAGTGCTGCTGGCTGGTCCTCACTGCTGCTGACCCCCCAGTCATTCTTATCTGCTCAGCGAAGACACTCAAGACTCAGAACATTGTGCATTCACTTTTGTGCTGGAGTATTTTCTTCCTCTAAAAGTAATTTCTGAACATTGAAGACATTTTGAACATCTTAACCTTTTTTTAAGAGTATAATGACCATCCATGCACCCATTAGGGTGCTCCTACAGTTGTCAGCATCTACTGTCCTCATTTGAAGAATATGTTTTGAACACCATGTTTCCTTCATCTTTGTGAAAATAAATTTTCTGTTGCCAAAAAAGTGCTCTCATTCTTTAATTCCAAGTAACTTTTTCTGCATTAGATTTAGTTGAACTATGTTGACTTTTTGTGTGTATTATCCAGGAGGGCTATTTGTTGTAATAACAATAGCATCTGACATTTATTGAGCAGTAACTCTGCTACTGCTATGTAGTGCTACCCATGTAGTGCTTCACATGCAATTCTTCAAATGTCCTGAAGGAGTGCTCTTCTACCCCAGTTTCATAGAGGAACTGAAGCTCAGAGGGGTTAAATAAAATTGCCCAAGTTCAACACAGTTAAATGGTGGCAGAACTAGAGTTGTTTGGCTCCAAATCCAATTACTTGGTATAGAAATTGCAGCCAAATTTAGTTATGCCAGAAGGATGTAGTCCAAATATACCAAAAATCAAACCACAAATCTTTCCACAAGTACAAAAGTAGAGTAGTTTTTCTTTTGACTTTTATTGAAAATAAGAGCAGGTTAAATGGAATGATAATTTTTTTTTAAAAAAAAGCAGTTTTCTTTAAATGAATTTTGGGACTATTAGTGTTTTATTGTAAATGCATTTGGAATTAAAATTTTAAACTCAGCAACACATTAAATGTTAAGATAATTGAAGCTGTTTCCCCCTTTATTCATCTCATTTCAATGTCTGTGACAGAAGTACCATATAAAGTCATCCCACAACCCTACAGCTGTGTTTCCGTCCTTACAGTTGTAGTGGGGAGGCCAGGTGGGTGGTTCATTAGCCAACAAGTCTTACATATTCTGCCTTCAAATCATCTTTTTGTTTTCTCCTTTCCATCCTGCTTTTTCTCTTGCCTTTGCAGTGGTACCAACTTACATACCATGAAAGCTGGCACCACCACTTGGCTGTGGGGGGTGCCAAGTAGAGGGTCATAGGACATCCCTCACTGCTCACTCTGTAAGTGGTATGGCCTCAATCACATCCTCCCTCAAACAGATCTGGTCATGTTATTCTCACTGTGCCAGCCTTCCATGGCAATTGCTTCTGGAAAGAGTCAAAGTCAGCGTGGCGTGAAGTGCTGTCTGCACTGTGGTTGCTGTCTGTTATTTCTGCCTTAATGTTTTTGGTTACCTCTGTTTGCCTGCTGCTTCATGAACATGTCTTCTACTCTCCACCTTTGTCTCAGCTGTTTCATGCCTAAGATTTACTCCCAGAACACTATATGCACATTTTGTGGCTTTATTCAGAGCTCTGTCCAGTGGTGATCAATTTCCATGGGAGTTTGCAGCCTTTTGCTAACTCCACACTGCTACCACATCCCTTTCTTTCATGTAAAAGACATTCCTCCTTTGAGATTCCCTTACACGTTCATGAAGGACCTTGCCACAGAGAGGACTAGTTGATGCCATTAACCACACGGATGATCCGTGTGGACACGGATGATCCATGTCATTAGGCATCCACATGGATTGCTCTCCAGCATCCTAGCCCTGGCTCAAAGAGCTTTCATTAAACTCTTGTACACTCGAGAGGCAATACGCTGTCGCTGTTCAGAGTGAGGGGTTGCTGTAGCCAGACTGCTGGGGCTTGAATCACGATGCTGCCGCCAGTTAACTCTGTGACTTTAAGCAAGTTGTACAATCTCTGTACCTTGTATCTCAGTATTTTTCACCTGAAAAATGATAGTAAAGAGAGCCTTGTAGGGTTATCAAATATTCTAAATCCATCAAATCAGGTAGAACTAACAGAAACATACCTGGAACATGGTTAGAAATCCATTAAGTATTAGTTATTAATGATTGTTCATTCCATTTTACAAACATATTGCTGTGACTAAGTTAGAGTTTACTGCCCAGAAACATTCCACTTCTGAAATATTACATCTCAGTCATCAACTATAATTGGCATCTTTGCCTTTTAACTTTATCTAGACCATGAGATTCTTACCTTGCTGTTTTCTCCTAGTCTGTCATCCTCCTCCTGACTTTGCTTCTTTCTCTCCCCAACGCATGCCCTATTGGGTCTTCCCATTGACCCATAGCAGCCTCTTGGCAGCTACAGGGACTGTGTTCTTGAAAAGCACCAGTTAGCACAATTCACAGGTGGCAAGATCAGAGTCTTATAGGAAATAGGGGATTAGGAGAAAAACAATTTTAAAATGACATTAAGAATATATTTTAACCTAGTAGAGTCTAGAAGACATACTCTTCCAAAGCAAATCAGATATATTGGTGTTAAAGGTCTGTTCTGATTGGTAATACTTCCCTTGAATGAATTGATTGGCACCTTCACACATTCAGAAAATTTTGCTGTAGCTTCCCATAAGTATTTAACATTTTGGGCATTAACATTCTTCTTGTGATAGGTTTCAAAGGCTTTTCAATGCATGTATGATTCCTTCTATTTATTATAATTCATAGAAGTGCTTGTTATATGTTTAAAATATATCAATATGTTAACTTGGTACACAAGTGTATCAACTCATCTTCAAACTACAGTTAATTAATGCTGATTGAAGCTGGAATTTTATACCCACTTGTCTGACAAAACCCCAGCCCTGTATCATC
Source organism: Anoura caudifer (assembly GCA_004027475.1). Lineage (NCBI taxonomy): Eukaryota > Metazoa > Chordata > Mammalia > Chiroptera > Phyllostomidae > Anoura > Anoura caudifer. Next base: position 50,785 of record PVKU01004755.1, read on the forward strand.
CTGCGTCCCACCATCTCTTTTCTAGGAGCTCGGTGACAGAACAATCCTATGACTCTCCAGGCCTAAGTGGGCTGTGTACACCAGTGCTTTTGGCACACACAGTTCCTGCTCCTGGAACGCCATGTCTTTGCTTTTTCAGCTTGGTGACTATTCAGCCTTCTAGATCCTGTTCAGGAGGTTTCTACTCAGAGAGACAATACCTGCCCTCTTTCCCTCTTGATCTTGCCCTCTTTGGGGGTTGCTGCTGTGTATATCACATCGTACTGTAGTATGTGTGTACAAGTTCAGTTTTGTCTGAAAGGCAATGTGTTTAATTTATGTTTGTAGCTGGACAAAGTAGCGCACAGTGGGTGTTAAATATTTGTTGACATAACATAGGTCTTTGTTGCTATCTGTGCTATGACACTTATCACTGTCTGTTCCTGTGTGCGCCTGTTTCTCTCACAAGGTATTAAGCTTCTTGAGCTCAGAGGCTATGTCCCATTTCTCTAAAATATTCCTCAAAGTATCTATAACGTGCAGTGTGGGAATTGGTACTCAGTAAATACTTGCTGGTTAACGGAGCTCTTGGACCATTTAGTGACCCAGGATTTAGTGACCAAGCTAAAAGTGATCATCAAGGGCTAAATAAAAGTCATATCCATAGACTAGCTATGTATCTTTCAGATACAGGTTATGGCATTTTCCAACAACCATTAATAAGATAACACATGGAAATGAAATTTGTGTTTAGAATAAGACACTGATCTTTCACGTCTCTTGAAACAGACTGGTATTAGCGCTGTGCACATTGAACTCTTTGGCCATCTAAATTCTAAATGGCTAACTATATTCAATAGGCTGTAAATAATGGACAGAAGACTCCTTGACCTAGAAATCTTTAAGTGTGAAATGTGGGGAAAAAACTCCAGCTATATAGGGATGTTGTAATATACTGTTTATACTGCTTTCTTCATTTCACTCTCCTGTTAAGCTTTCCGGGTCTGTACTATCTACTAAATTAAGTACCAACTCTCTTTTTAAGACCTTGCCCAATATAGGTTCAACTTATCTTTTACAGTCTTATTTGTATGTGTGTGTGCACATTCTCTAGCCTCATGAAACTAAACGTTAGTTCCTGAACTTAGTGGACTTCAGAAGCTTTTGAGGATTTGACCCTTGTTAACATCTCATTGAACTTATCTGTATGAAATGCTGGTCTAGAGAAATAATTATTTTTAAGCAAGCCATTAGAAATAGTCTACAATTTTTAACAATCTCTAGGTCTTCACTGCTATTTATTACAAGCAGTCTTGCCACAACATTGTGGGATCATGGGATTGAGGTTGTGATCGACATAAATCCTCACATCTGGATTATTTCTAACTCACTAATGTAAAAAAAAATAATTTCTCAGTTCTTTTAATGTTCTCAGTCCTACATGAATATGTGAGATTGGGAACAGAGATTATGAAATTAGCATGTGGGATGGCCTTTGCTTTCATGGGATTTAAATCTTAAGGATACATGAGATTCAAATACCATACAGGTAAAATTACTCATGTACAGACAAAAGTTACTGCCTTTGTGTGGCAGTGAGTACTAAGCCGTTTTGTTGACTGTAGGAATGAATACTGGAGTATCAGAAGGGTGAAGGTCAGAGTGGCCTGTAACATTTTGTAAAGAACTGAGAAAATGGAGCCTTGAGCTGGGTCCTAGAGAAAATTTGATGAGGCAGAGCAGGGAGACAAAAGTGGGAGAAAAGCATGTAAATTACATGAGTTGGTGGTGAATGCATATGGTGTGGGTGACAGAACTCTTTGTTGATAAGACTTAATTGATATAATCAACTGAAGGCCATAATTGAATATATATTTAATATTGATTATGCTTCTGGTAGATGTATCTATTCATCCTTTTTCATGTCTGTATGAACCTTTTTATCTTTACATTGTAATATCACAGATTTTTTTCCAAAGGATCACATATTGTATTTGGTTATAGCATCAGTATTACTCATAATGGAAAGTTTTTCTTCACAACTACCAAAGAATACTGTCGAACCTCTGGAGGTTGGGGCACTAAACTATGGTCCTGAATTAGAATGACTTGGTTGTTTGTGTGATCTAACTCATAAGGGTTTAGCAATTAAGGAGGTAGTGTTGTGATGACTTCTGTGCTTTGTATAGTAAGGATCCTTGTTCTAAACTAGATGACTAGTAATTGGGTAGCAGCAGATGATGTTAGTGGCTTCCCCTTGCTGCCCAGTGTACATTTATTCTTAATGAACAGAATAACAAAAGAGGGTAGTAGAATTATATTGGCATTCCTGTATCTTTCCAAGTGAGAGGGATACACTTTTTAAGTGCTTAAAATGCTGAAGTAGGATTGGTTTCCTGAGAAGAATAAAGGAAATCATATTGGAATGTCAGTGAAGAAGGGATAACTTTATTATTGGACAGCTAAGGAGGTAAATGTACTACTGGCTACAAATCAGCTCTTGTTCATTGATGCTGGTGATGCTTATTGTGGCATAAAGGAAGCACAGGAGAACTCCGGAGAGATCCATGGGGTTCCTGTGAGCATGTTCTGCCCCTGTTAGGTTACTTGGTTCATCATATCCTAAATATGAAAGGTGTATTTTATAAGCTTGGTCCATGCTTTTGGTATGAGTGTGTTATTGTAAAGCAAGTGACTTTCCTTTCCTTTGTTAAATAAAGTAGTGATTTAAATGGCTTTTTAAAAATAAATAAGAAAATTAGAGAAGGCTTAGTTAAATATTGTAATACCTGCTCAGAACAGATGCCTTCAGAGCAGTGTTCCACTTAAGGAAATTTTCTTGGCAGAAACCTCAAGCTTTAGGCACAGAGCAGAGATACACTGCTTTCTCAGAATTAAAAACACTTGTGCATTTTATTATAACAACTATAAATGTTTATCTTGTTTTAAAGGGTAGACACAGAATGTGGAGACTAGCTTTGGAAGCAGCTAGAGATACCAGTTTCTCTAGATAGAGTTCTCCTCTGAAACCTAAAGAGAAAAATCACATTCTCATTATGCCTAACTGTCCAAGATAATGATATAAGGGCTTATTTCTGTTCACTAATTCATAAAATTTCAAGAAGATGACTTTTCGATTTCATCACTATAGAAACTTCATGGTTTTCTTTTCTTAGATTTAAAAGTTTAGCATTGCCTACCTGACTGACTGTGGAATCCATGGGCAGTCTTTCCTTGTTGCTGGGTTCTGGGATTTATTGGGGGTCTCAGAGCTCTCTGCTGGACTCAGTGAAGGAGAAAGAGCACCATGCTATTTGTGCCTGGATCCTTGGATTTTCATACTCTCCACCCTGGAAAATCCATTTTCTTTCCTCATGATTTCCTTTCCCTGTAAAGAAGGCTTAAAGCCATGGGGAATAATTTCCCTTATTGACCTAACAATAACTTTATGGTTTTTGAATTGATGATATTGGAGGTTCATTGAGAATGACCACATCAGGAAGGTAAAGAACTGTTGTAGGATCACGTACTATAAATTTATAGTTTAGCACCTTAATTTTGTATGTGAGGAAAACATTTACAAAGCAAATTAGCCTAATGGTTTGTTACTTTCAAAATGATTTCCTTCTCACAGTTTTCTTCAGATGCAATTTTAGTCATTTTTGAGGTGTGAACATGCAAAACTGTTTAAAAAAGTGTATGAGTAGTTGGTGATGGGGAAAGATGTAACTTGCTTTTAAATTTCTGTTCAGAGTTGAAATACTGTTTTTAAATGGGAAAAATCTATAAATTGGAATGCTTATCACAAGAAATAAACTAGGGGAGACCCAAAAAACCCAGAATTTATGTATAAAAAATTGTGTATTTATCCTTACATGTTTAAACTCCAGTCACCTTCAAAGTACTCTCCATATGATGCAATACACCTATAGAGACACTTTTTCCACTGTTCAAAACAGTTTTTGAACTAGTCGATTTTGATGCCTTTTAGTGCTTTTGCCATTTGTTTTTTGTTTTTTGTTTGTTTGTTTGTTTCACCTCTTCCACAGGAAAACATTTCCCTTTGAGGACTCTTTTCATCTGGGGAAACCAAAAACGTCGTCACTTGGGGTGAGATCAGGTGAATAGGGTAGGTGAGGCACGGGGGCCTCCAAAACTGCTGAACATTCAGCATGGTGTGGACAGGTGCATTTGTAAATCACCCATCATGAAATTAGCAAATGCTTTGAAAGAGTCTTCAAAAATAATTCACTGAAGCTGAACACAGCTTTTCACAACAACTGTTGTTACAGCCAGCTGTTAACACTGATACAGATGGGCTCCTAGAACACTCACCTGCACTACAAGGAGCTCTCCCTCCAGAAGATAATTCTGGGATTTTTGGAGTCTCTCCTTGTACATACATTTTAATACCAACTTTTAAAAAATTTAAATATGAATATTGATTTAAAAGTATTTGACCGTATGCACTATGATTGCAGCATCTTTCTTTATCTTGATGCTCTTCCATTGGCATCTTTTAGAATCATTGAAAATAGCTCTGAATGACTGGATCTGTTCTGTTAAACCAGGAAAGAAGTTCATTATGCCTGTGCTATATTTTTGAGCAAACGGTAAGAGTTTATCACTTCAAGCAGTAAAGTGAATTTGGTGTTGATTTTCTTTTGAAGTTACAGTATCTTCTAGATCATGTTATCTGGATGCTGAGTTTCTCTTGTGTTTTTCTCTTTCATTGCTGCCTCTGACGTGGCTGCTGTGTTGACAACCCTCTGTACTTCTGCCACTGAAATTTTTCGTTTCTGTCGTTTAGGAAACCTCCCAAGGTAAGCACTGTTATGGAATGTGACATGCATACGGGCTGAGTGTGTAAAAATCCAGGATTTTATCCATTATAATTATGAATGTGGCGTACCTTTCTCTGTGAGAAGAAAAATCAGCTTCCTAATATAAAGCTTAAACTGTAAACAAACAATTAATGTTGGTAATGATATAAAAGTAGTCTGCTCCTCTACATTTACAAACCAGTTTCATACATTTTATTCTTGGTATTAATGCTCTGGTCCTATCAGGTTCCTGTTCCTATTTTATTGATGATAAAATGAGGCTTAGCAAGATGTCCCAGTTCTTAGTTAGGTAAATGGAAGAGCTGGGACTACACAGTGTATCACCACCTAGAAAATGGAAGGATGAAATAGTAACATCTAGGATGATAGTGTGTAACTGATTATTAACTGGACCAACTATCTTTTTTGTGTCCTCTTTAAAATAGTTGATATCAGAAAAATTCTGCAAACTTTTACATAAAGTTTCAACTATCCACCAACTCTATGTGCTCCACTGGAATTTCTAGCCAGTCACACAGTCCACTAATTGGAGTCATCCCCCTTTCTCTGGCCAGCCTGTGATGGCATGTTTACCAGTGAGAAGCCCAAAAGTTAGAGAGTAGGTGGGGAAAAAGAATATGAGAAGCAGGGCATCCGAATAACCAACTCCTGAATAATTGAAGGCTGATTTTGTTACCAGTGAGCATTTTATTGGGTATTAAAAGGACACTTATACCAGAAGGAAGAAGAAATTCAACTAGCCCCTGACCAATGATGCTGGTTATAACTTTTGTTTCTAAGATGCGGTCAAGACAGGATATGCCCACACATGTTCTATGGTCAGAATCTTAGATACGTTGGGTGAGGGTAAGGAATCCAGAATACTTGACTCTGGGGTTATGATGGAAAATTGGAGTAAGGAAACCTACTAAAAAGCTAAGTCCTATCCTTTATGTTTATAGAGGGCAGTATAGGAGTTATGCTTGGCACTAAGAATTTCAACTCCAGCAAGGAAGGCACACACCAAACAAATACTACAAGATCAGTTAAGAAAGAAAGAGGAAATATATGCTGTGTAGAGGTATAAGCACTGGCATCCTGGCCAAGTTTCGGAGATGAAAGAGATCAGGAAATTCTCTTTGAGGAATTAGTGATGTGGATATAGTCTCCAAAATCTGCAACCAAAAAAGTGTGTCTGTTACTCAGGAAGATGTGCATCCCCCTTAGTAGCTCTTCTTTCCCTTGCTGTCAGTTCCTAGAGGTTTCTGAACAGACTGTCAACTTTGTAATGTATTTAATTCTTTCCCCACAGAAAAAGGCAATGAAATCCTAAGCAATTCCATATGTGGCTACTTAGTGAAGGAGAAACACTGAAGTGAAAAGAGGCACAAAAACAAATTTTTAAAAGATCACAAATTCTGTATGCATAGAAATGTTCCAGTTCCTTTCTATCTAGTGTATATAGCTTAGTGATTTCATTAGGTATCCTATTGATCGTTTGTAAGAAGTGTCATGAAATTTTCAAAATAAAATGAATGTTAGGTTGTCACATTTATACATTTTTTTGTGTGTGTATGTCACAAAGAACATTTGGAAATTATAAAAATCATTTTGAAATCAAATAAGTGACACAATAGAGTTAAATTGTTTAAAAAGATACTATACTATATAAGGTCTTTTCTTGCAGAAGCTATAAATATTGAAAGCAAATAGAAGAGGGAAAGTTACTTTTGATGATGTTGTATAAGAACAAAATTTTATTGATTTAAAACAATGAGATTTTGGCATGAATAATTAGCAAAAGTATCAGACAAGACCGTTGATTCAGTTTAACAAATAATTATTCTGGGCAGGAGACAAGTGCTGCATGAATCACACCTGATCCTAGCATTCCAATGGAGGTGGGCTAGAGAGCATATGCACAAGATAATAATATAAAATCAGTTGTGTTAAGGGCTACAAGGAGTAAAATATTTGTGAAATTCATTAGATGCAGGGTCCTGTTCTGACTTCCGCATCCCTGAGGACAGCTAAGACTTGACAGAATATTGAAAACCTAAACTTGAAGGCACTGGAGAAATACCAGCTTAGTGAGGTATTACCAGATCAAGATCCAAGAGAAGGTAGAAACTTAGAGAGATTAACTTGGTGTTGGGTGCATCCATTTTGGATAAAAGCAGCTAAAAGGCAGAGCAGAGTTTCTGACGACAGCCTTGCAGGGCCTAGCAGGACAAATGTGTTGGAGTTCAGTGTCTGCCAGAGGTGCAGTGCTTGGTAAACTCCTTATACTTTGGGCTGACAAAGTGGATTGAGACCCAGCCTTGGGTGGGGTATAAAGGTGGAACAGAAGCAAACCAGTCCTTACACATGTTGCTGTATGGTTCAAGGTCTTTCTGTGATCGAGGAACTTTATAATATTAAAATTGGATCAAAGTGATCCTAGAATGCAGGTCCCCACAGGCACTTGGCAAGAAGCAAATGTAGCCCTAAGTCTCTAATGACTCCACAAATGGTTTTAAAAATACAGTGTCCAGCACACAAAGATAAAGAGGTGCATGACAAGATAAGGCAATGTGCACAAAAACCAGGGGAAATATTAAGTAGAAATAGACCCACAGATGTTTAAGTTGTTAAACATGAACTTTAACATGAGTATGCTTATTATATTCAAAAAGGTAAAATATAAGATTTTAAACTGTTAGAGAGAACTGGAGATTATAAAAAGTGACAAAACAGATTTGGAAAATAACCCAGTAGAAATTCTTGCCCTGACAAACGCCAAACCAAAATAAAAAACTTAGTGTTAGGGTTTACCAGCAAAATAAATCCAGCTAAAGAGAGAATTAAATAACTATAGAAGATAGGTTACCAGAGAATATTGAAATGAAGTACAAAAGAGACAATTGGTACTAGAAAACTGGACATCCACATGTACAGAAGTCAGCCTAGATACTACCCTGTACCCTTCATAAAAATTAACTGGAAGCGGATCATAGACCTAAACATAAAGTACAAAACTATAAACTTCTAGAATATAGGAGAAATCTAGGAGATTTGAGGGTTGGTGATCACTTTTAGATACAATACCAAAAGCATGATCCATAAACTTAAACTTGATTAGTGGGATTTTGTTAAAATTAAAAATGCTTGCTGTGCAAAAAGGCATTGTTAAGAGAATGAAAAGAAAGCCACAGACTTGGAGAAAATGTTTGTAAAACACATCTGATAAAGGAGTATTACCCAAAACACACAAAGAATTCTTAAAACTCAACAGTAAGAAAGTGAACTATGAAATTAAAAAATGGGAAAAAGACCTGAACAGCAACCTCACCAAAGAAGATATACAAATGGCAGATGCAGACATGAAAGTCTTCAACATTACATGTCATTAGGGAATTGCACATTACAACAATGAGATTTTACTCCACACCTATTAGAATGACTAAAATCCAAAAATCTGATACTACCAAAACTGGCGAGGATGTGAAGTACACAAGTTCTCCTTTGTTGCTGGTGATACTGAAAAGTGGCGTAGCCACTTTGGAGCATAGTTTTGACATTTCTCACAATGCTAAACATATTATCATATGACCAAGCAATCATGCTGCCAGGAATTTACACAAACGATGTCTGTCCACACAGAGACCTACAGGTTTGTGTTTGTGGCAGCTTCACTCAAAATTGCTCCAAACCGGAAGCAACCGAGATTTTCTTCAGTAAGGGAATGGACACACAGACTGGTACGTCCCTTATTGGAGTATTGAATGAGCTGTCAAGCCATGAAAGACATGATGGCAGGGTTGGACCTTGATACCTTCAATTTCTCAAAAGCCTGTTTTGAACAAAGCAGTGGCACAGTTGAGGCTCGCTCTCAGAAGGTTAATCTGAAAGCAGAGCACAGCATGAGTTTGATTTGGTCAGTGGGGAGGATGGAGATGGTATTCAGTAAAACACGCCAGAAAAGCATTCATAGGGGCCTGCGCTGGAGCAGTACCATGGAAAGAATTATCAAAACATTGCAGAAATAAAGTCTCTAGGACTTGGATGCTGACAGCATATAGGACAAGAAAATATAGTACAAGGAGTAAGACCTGACTGAAGTTTGATTCTAAATGACTGAAAATTCAGCAGGAACTAAAAAAGAAAGAGCTGGTTTGTTGCAGGGAGAAGCTGATGGGTTCAATTTTAGGGTGGGTTGAATTGGAATTGCTGGCAAAGCATTTGATATAGATGCCCAAATAAGGTTTGCAGTCTCTGCACTAGAAAAGTCAGGTAAATTCTTGTTTATAAATTGTCTTATACTTTATATTTGGATTTTCTTTTTGGTGTTACTTTTTGTAAATTTGGACTCCTAAGCAGAGAAACATTTATTTCAGTGTAGGCCAACTGCATGCTTTTTAATGCTCCCACAGTAGCATATTATGCAAAGTTACAGAGTGTGTTCTAGTTCCCTTCTTTTAAAAAAAGTAGCATTTTGAGAAACATAGAGGTACCTTTTCTGTGCCTCTTTAGTTTAAAAGAAAAAAAAAAACTTAGAGCCTTTGTTTCATAATTTTCAGAGTTGATATGGGTGTGTTTTTCTTTACCAGTGTGACTGTAGTTTTAAGCTCAAGGTTTCTGTCTTAGAAGTATTGCAAGTAGAGGAGGGGGAAATCACTTGCTAATTTAGCTACCTCCTCATAACCTTTGGATTTTGGCAGGAGATAGTATGTAGGAAAAAGATGTGTGGAGAAGCACTGTCTAATTATGTTGTTACGTGTATTCTGTGGGAGAGTAGCTTTGGTCATAGTAGCTTTGCCTCCAGAAATCTGGTTCCTGGTCTCCCAGATGGCAGCCAGAATACCCAGAACATTCTAGGACCCTTCACTGTTCATGCTTTTGTGACATCTGGCACAAGTTTCTTGCCTTCCTGCATAGCCACATTCAACACATGTAGAGGACAACAAATAAATTCTTCCTCCTTTTTCTGTTTCCTTCTTCCCTACCTCAGTGTTTATTGAGCACCTTCTGTGTGTGAAGTGAATACTGCAGAGCTGGACATTTCTCAACTCAGACCATTCTAACCTTGTTACATAAGACCAAGGAGACTGAGGATTAAGGAATGAATTGACTAAGACCAGCCAGTAGGAGAGGTTCGCTCCAGCCCTAGTTTTTCTGAGTGCCAGTGTGGTACAGTCGTGAATGGTTTCTGTTGTGCCGCATGGTTGTAAGGTCATTTTTCTGCTTGGTGGGTTTTTGGGGGCAGAGACAGGGGAAAGATTAAGGAACAGTTTGCCCAAAATGTAAGTATCTGCAAAATCACTTTGTTTAGGATTATATCTTTTTTTACTTAGTTGCCCGTTTAATTTCATGATCATGAAATTTGTGACTTCAGAGGAGGAAGGCTTTATAGCTTAAAGTGGGGCTTGAAGAGGGGCTTAAAGTATGTGTAGAGTTTCACAAGGAAGAAATATGGGATGGGAATCAAGGTGTATGTGAGGAACAGGAACAAATAGATGTTAGAGGAAAACTATTTCTTTACTCACAATAATTTTAACACCAAAGGCGTGTGTTTTTTCCACCAAGCAATGCTCCTGTTCTCTTTGGAAACCAACTGGGTATCCTACAAGTCAGTTCAATTCTGACTGTAACTACCCAGAGTTGACACAGACCCCACAAGTAAAGAGCTCAGTCCCACAAGACTGTCCTTATTTTAGACACTAATTATAAGTAGTGGGTCCCCAGGTTACCTGCACCTTCAACTGACTTTGATACAAATCTGGGTTTCCCCAGACCTCTCCAAGGGCTCACAAAACTCAGGGAAACATGTACTTAGGTTTACTATAAAGGCTACAGATGAACAATGAGAGGACATATGTAGGGTAAGGTCTGGAAGGATCCTGAGTACAGGAGTTTGTTTCTCTGGAGTTGGGGTGTGTTACCCTCCTAACACATTGTTATTTAGGGGTTTTTATGGAAGTTTCATCATGTAGGCATGATTGATTATTGACAGAATCTCCAACCCCTCTCCCTTTCCTGGAGAGTAGATGGAGTGTGACTCAAAGTTCTAGGCTAATCAAGGCTCATTCTTTCCGGCATCCAGCCCCCATCCTGCAGCTATTGAGGGTCCCCTCCCCCTCCATGAGTCACCTCATTAGAACAAGAGAGGTTACTATCACCCAGGAAATTCCAAGGGATTTAGGAGCTCTAGGTCAAGAAAAAAAGACACTCCTATTACTCAGGAACCAGAGATGAAGGACAACAGTATATTCCTTACTATGTTACAGATATCTTTAGAAGTGCAAACTCTAGTTATAGAGTCCCTGAAAGGAAGTTGTGTTTAAAAAACTAGGAAAGTAGGTAGCTTATAGAGGGTTGGGAATCTTGACATTCATCTGGTAGATTATGAAGAATCATTTTGGATTTTTGCATAGAAAAGTTACATGATCAAGACTGTACATGCAGGCCATTAATCTGGCTGCAGGATGTATGATAAATTGTGAGTGCAATCTAGGGTAGGTAGCAATCTAGGTTTTCTTTGTAATAACCACTGTGTTTGTTAGCCAGTTTATGCTAAGTGATACAGCAGTAACAACCTTAGAAGTTCAATGGCTTGAGACAAACCAGGTTTACTTCTCTGTTGTCCCATGTCAGCAGAGAGCAGCTGTGGCTCTGTATCATGGGCCTTCAGTCTGGGCTCCAATCTGAAGGAATTGCCCCTGTCTGGGACTTGCTGTTATTATGGCAGAGAGGACAAGAAAGGAAACTATGCAATGGCCTATTGAAGCTGCTGCTCTGAACTGGCCTATATCTCTTTGTCCACATTAATTGGCCAAAGCAGGTTATGTGGCCAAACCCGATGTTGGTGGGGTCAGGAATTATATTCCCACTAGAAGCCCAACAGTCACATAGTCAAGGACATGTAATCTGTTTACAGGGAGTGCAGTGAGTAATTTGAGACAATAATACAATCTAATATACTTTGTCATTCTAAATCACATTTGTAAAAAAAAGCCAAAAAAAACAAAACAAAACAAAAAAAAACCCCAAATCCTTCGAAACATAGAGCCACATGTTTCTGCTTGAAAGTTCTGCAGGCTCTACCCTACTTCTTGCCTTCTCCTTGGCTTTGTTCAGAGCCAGCTGTTCCCTCTGTAGTTGTGTGCGTCTAGATGCCTAAAGATGTAGCTGACAGGGGACCCAGTTTCCTGGGCTGTAGGCCCCAGATAAAAAAGGGATCCATCTCCCTTGCCTCTTGCCATTGATCCATTTCCAAATCCAGAACAGTGAAAACCTGCTAGACCAGGCAGAGTGTCCTGAAGCCCCTTACACCCCCGCCTCCTTGGCCCAGGCTGTGGTCATTCCCAGCAGAGTGGCTCTCTCAACCTTTCCAGTTTGATCTGACTGCACAGTAAACGTTTGCAACCCCTGCGCCCCCTCCAGTCCTTCTCACTGGTAACCTGTGGCCTTGGAGTCAGCTCAGCCTCTGGTGCTGCACCGCCGGGGCGGGGGTGGCAGGTGGATGAGGGGAGGTATTGGTCTGGAGGTTCTGAAACAGACTCTGGGGTTGCTCATGGTGGGTGATGTCAAGGTGACTCAAATACACTGTGGATTTTGTTTTTTTTCCTTTTTCATGAGCAACAACGATCATTTGTTAGGGGCAGCAGATAGTATCCTGTGGTACATGCCTAGACATTTATAGCTGGTCATTTGGGCTGTTTTTGTTGAAGAAGAAATATTCAATGTTTGAGAACATACAACTTACTTTTTGAATGTGTTGTTGGAGGAGTTGTCTGGGTGACTGGTTTTTTGGGGAAGAAGTAATTAGAGCTGAAAGAACCAGAAATGTCACAGATTGTGCATTTGTGACAACCCCAACTCTCTCCCCTCAGTAAGTGTGAAGCAGATTTTAAAACTGAATAGTAAAGGATTAAACATGAAAGGAATGGAGCATTTGAAAGAGTTGGAGTTGAGTGAGTGCTAAATAGAGGCTCTATGTTCTGTCATACTATTGATCTCGGATTTGGTAGAACTACTTCCTATTTTAAAATTTTTGAAATTCTGGTGGGTTTTTAGGGAACTGTTCCTTTTTATTGCCTTTTTTCACAGGACTGTTAATATTCAAACTTTCTTTCAGCTCTATATTCAAAGGATGATCAAGCCTGGTTATTTCTTCCTTTAACATCGCTTATATTTATTTCTTCCTGTAGTAGTTGGGAGACTTTCAGCTAAAATGATAGGACCTAAACCATAAGATCAATGACTCTGGGATGTTTCAAAGAACCCACAGACAGGAAGTGGCTGGGGTTCAAATACAATCACTTCTCCTTATCTCCCCATTTTCTGTGTCTATTCTCATGTATGTCTCTTTCATTTCTCTCTCACTGCAGTCCAGCTTTGTCTGCTTCTCTGGCCCACATGCTTAGAAACATGGCCTTGACATGTCCCAGGTTTTACAGCATCAGTTGTTAAAGAAAGACTTGTTTGACTTCCTAGGTCCCTAATCCAAAAATTCCATCAGACCCTTGGGAACAGTTAACTGTGGTCAAGAGATTATGGACTGTGAATGGTCCAACTTGAGCCCCTGTGTGCATCTTCCCTGCCCTCTCATATGAACAGTCATACATACAATATGCAAGGTCTGTCCTGAAAAAGTCCAGCCATTGTTAATCTAACGAGAACAGTTTGTACAACATTGATGTAACCTGGCAGCCAAGGAGAGTGGACTGGAATGTGCACACATGAACAATGACTACTTCACTGTACTAGTCAGTGGGGTCAGTAGATGCTGTTGAGTGAGTATGAGTACTGTCTGGCTGTTGCATTCAAAATGACTGAGCATGTAGAGCAAGGAGTCTGCATCAAATTTTGTGTTAAGCTTGAACATTCCTCCACGGAAAGTATTCAGATAATTCAGAAGGCTTTCGGAAACAATGCAATAAGTGCAGCACAAATAAAAGTGTGGCACGAATGATTCAAAAGATGGTCAAGAGTCTGTTGAAAGTGATCCACATTCTGGAAGGCCTGCAGCAAGCAGAACATCTGAGATGTTGAACGTGTATGGCAGGGCTGTCAAACTCATTTTTGCCGGGGATCACATTAGCCTTGTGGTTGCCTTCAAAGGGCCGAATGTAATTTCGACTCCTTAACAATTAAGGAGTAGTTACATTTATATAGTCCTAAAATAATTTCAGCCCCAGGTTAAAATGAGTTTGACACCCCTGGTGTATGGGCTGCAATCAACTAAGATTGGCAACCGACAGTGTAAGAACTAGAAGCTGATCTGAGGATTCCAAAACCTATTGTGTCCGAGATTTTGATGCAGGATCTTGGCATAAGACGTGTTGTAGCAAAATTTGTTCCTTGGCTTCTGCTACTAGAGCAGAAGGAACACTGTGCTGCAGTTGCTAATGACTTGACTCAAACCACTACCAATGACTCAGATTTCCTCAAGAAGGTCATCACCAGAGATGAATTGTGGGTCTACAGCTATGATCCTGAAATGAAGGCCCAGTTGTCCCAATGGAAGTTTCCTGGTTTTCCACACTTGAAGAAGGCACAGCGAAGTCTCAGCAAGATCAAGACTATGTTAACTGTGTTTTTTGATTGGGATGGTGTTGTCCATCACGAGTATGCCCCTCCAGGCTGAATAATTAATAAGGAGTACTGCCTCAATGTTTTTCATTGGTTGAGAGATGCAATACAGCGAAAACCACCACAACTGTGGGGAACTGGTGATTGGCAGCTTCATCATGACAAGCATGCCTGCTCATGTATCACATCTCATGCAGAGATTTTGGCAAAACCTCAAATGACCCAGGTGACTCAGCCCCTCCAACAGCCCAGATTTGGTGCCCTGTGACTTCTGGCTTTTCCACAAACTAAAATTACCTTTGAAAGAGAATAGATTTCAGACCATCCATGAGATTCAGGAAAATGCAATGGTACAGCTGATGGCAATTCCAACAAAGGATTTTGCAGAGTGTTTTTGAACAGTGGAAGAGATGCTAGGAGGACTATGGGGTCCCAAGGTCCTGCTTTGAAGAGCACTGAGATGTCATTGTCCTATATACAAAGTTTCTTGTATCTTGTATCTTCAATAAATGTATCTATTTTTCATATTACATGTCTGGATATTTTCTAGACAGACCTTGTATGATTTTATATGCCATATTAAAAACATGGCAGCAAGTCATGAGAACAAAATGGCTGGAATGGAGCTTAGTACAATTCTCTAAAGAAAAGGTGCTATTTCTAGAATAAAAGGGATGTAGGATTTTAGGCTCAAAAAAATGTGTTCACTACAGCTCCTCTCTATCCCTGCTAAGGTTGAGAATTAGAAACTTTTACCTTCATCATAATTACTTGCTAATTAGCGCTTTTTTTTTTCCCAGAAGGCTATAGGGCATAATGCAATAAGTGCAGTGCAAATAAAAGTGTGGCACTTTTATACCTGTTCAGTTTATCTTCTACATTACCGACACAATTGTCATTTCAAAGAATATGATCCTGTCATTTGCCAACAAGCTGACTTCCAGGCTTCTTAGTAAGGCACATAAAGTCTCACACGTTATTACCTCAGCCTCCCTGCTACCCCCAAGTTTTCCCTCTTTCTTCCCCTGCTCACTGCTCTTTGCACACCACTCCAATCACATCCAACACCTCCTTACCTCAGTTGCTTGCTAGCTTCACCCTTTACCTCAAATGCCTTTCCTAATTGTATTCTCAACAATTATCTTTCATAATGTAGTCCAACAGTTGCCTCTTCTGGAAACCTTCCTGAGCCTCACTCCACCCCACTCAAACCATTGCCCTGCAGTGTAATTATTCCTTCTTTGTTTTTCTGCTGAACCCTATATTGACTTCTGTATTTTGCACTCCTTCCTTCATTTGGTTATTTCCCTCTAATAGAGCATGAGATCCTTGTAAGTGGGGACTTATTTCTGTCTTAACCAGCTCATAATAGCTATTCAGTAAACACCTTTCATTCTACAATATATGTAAGTGAAGTCATTATGATGTATACTTGGACATACACAGTGCTGTATGTCAATTATATCTCAGAAAATCTTGAGGGGGAAGGAAAAAATAAATGAATGCAAAGACGAATTAGTTGTTTGAAGGGACACTTCTCCATGTGCCCTTAGAAAGTGGAACTTCAATTCAGAGTAGTACTTTCCACAGCGCAGCCATTTCCCACAACAGACTGTGAATTCTCTGAGATCAGGAACAGTGCCTTATTGCTTGTGGATGCTGTTGGCTTGCTTTGTGTCTTTAAAATCCTTTGACATCTTCACAGTCAGGCAATATTAACTGTAATTCAAGACATTGTTTGGTATGCCATATATATAGCCATACATAAAGGAAAAGATTAATGACGTTGTATATATCCGTGTGTGTGTATAGCCATATATAAAGGAAGTGGTTATAGCCATATATAGCTATAGATATATACATACGTGTGTGTGTGTGTGTATATATATATAGCCATATATAAAGGAAAGGATTAATTACATTGTGTATATACATATGTAGCCATATATAAAGGAAATAGTTATAGCCATATATAGCCATATATATATATATTTAGTGTGTGTGTGTGTATATAGCCATATATAAAGGAGGTGATAAATTACATTGTAAAAAAACAGTAGTTACTTGACAGCTTTTTAAATGGATGGGTGGTGTCTTATCAGTAGAACTCACCAGCAATAGGGGTGGTCACTCTGGCACTCCTTCCGTGGTGCCCAGGAGCAGAGATTCGCAAACACAGGCTGCAGCTGGGCCGGCAGAGCTGTACTGGCTCCAGCGCAGAGCAGCGGTGCAGACAATCCCAGTGATCACACTGGCTTTCGGTGCTGGGCTCTCCTTTCACTTTCAGTCTAGCTTCTCCAAGAGGAATGAAGTTTAACTCTTTTTTTTTAGTATTCTTTCCATATATGATAATAGGAGAAAGCAATGAAAGAGAGAAAAGTGTTGACGCTTAGCATCTAAGAATAAGATAATCAAAAATATGAACAGTAAAATGATAACAAAGTCACAACTATCAACAACTGAACCTAAAAAAAAACAAAAACAAACTAAGCAAACAACTAGCACAAGAACAGAATCACAGAAATGGAGATCACATGGAAGATTATCAGTGGGGAGGGGGAGGAGTAGAAAGAGAGAAAGGATACAGGGAATAAGAACCATAAATAGTAGGTACAAAATAGATAGGGGAGGTTAAAAATAGTATAGGAAATGGAGAAGCCAAAGAACTTATATGTACAACCCATGGACATTAGCTGGGGTAGGGGGGAATGCTGGTGGGAGGGGTGGTGTGGGGCAGAGGGAAATAAAGGGCAGAATAAAATGGGACAACTGTAATAGCATAATGAATAAAATATAAAAAAAGGAAAATTTTAACATGACATGAAATATACTACTTTAATTTTTTTTTCTTGGTCTGACTTAGTTCTCATAACACAGTATGGTGAGATGTGAATAAATTTGGCATGTGTCTTTTATATAAATTGTACTCTCAGATTGACAAAGTTGAAAAGTAACCACAAAACTGGACATTGGCAAGCCAATATTTATAAATTTGGAGAAATGGGAATTTGTGAAGAGATCTTGGACTCAGTTTTCAAAGTAGAGAGTAGCTGGAACAGGCTGTTAATAGCAGCTGGGTCTGCAGATGTGAACAGTAGATTAATTGTGTGAAGAGAGTAGGATGACAGTATAGAATGAGAGCAGAGAGACACACTCCTCTATGCAAACAAAGCAAGTTCTCATAGAGTGGGTCTTTCCCCCACCAAACCCTTTGATTCTGGATTTGGGAGCTAGGAAGTAGTGTGTTTTGCATTGATGCTTTTGACACAGAACTCAACGAACTGTAGCAACTCTTCTACTCATGGCCATGTGGACCCTTTTTGCCTTTTCTCATTTCTCTATTCGATTCAGCAAATACTGAGCACCTATTGACTGTGTCTATAGCTGTAGGGAATAAAGAAATAAATTATCACAGTCCCTGGCTTAGGAAACCTCCCAGCTTGCTGAGAATATAAAGCACTTAGGATGGTGCCTGGTACATAGTAATAAATGCTCTGTAGGTGGTAGCTGTACTATTAACTGGGCAGAGGAGCCCATAAGTAGATACTGTTACACTGATCACAGTGGCTGCTATATACTGAATTACTACTACACACCCAGCATTGTATTAATAGACATTTTGTTTAAATTCCCACAGTCCTAATTTAAAGTGTGCAGTTATTTAGGTAGAGTATGTATTAGAGAGATGGAGGCTATAAGTAAAGTACCATAGAATGGGGGTAAATATGGAGAGAAGGATGAGGAAACACTGGAGAAGGTGACATTTAGGCAGGTCTTAAAGAATGATTTGTAGCTCAGTGAGCAGGGAAATGAGGAGAGCGAGGGGATTGCAGAAAGGAAGGATTCCCTCTAATGTCTACAATTTTTTTTTTCTTTTTCCCTGCCTCTGGACTTCCCACTGTGCTTAATACACCCAGAGCATTTCTTGGTCATTGGTGGAAGCTCTCAGAGCTGAAGAGAAGGCTGACTCTTGACACAATCTATAGAAAAACATGGGAGCTTTCTTCTCTCTTTTCAGGAAAAGAGTGGGAATTCAGTGAACACAAAAAGTGTCTGAAGGATGACACGAGTCTTGTCACTTCCACAGGTGAAGTGAAAAGGGAGGTGTTGACAAAGTACAGTTGTGTTATCTACTCTATTGCAGTGCTGCAGAGGAAACGTATGTGAAAGCACGGTTTTACAAGATCATTTAATTAAAAGGTAGTTCACCAAGAAGCTGCTTTAAAAATACACTCTGAGAGTATTTTTGTTTGGTGGAATTGTGGACAATAAAAACATTGAGAAAACCAAGGTGTCTTGTTCTCTAAGAATTAATGATGAAGCAGAACAAAGAAAACCTCTCTCTCTCTCTCTCTCTCTCTCTCTCTCTCTCTCTCGCTCTCGCTCTCACACACACACGCGCGCGCACACACACACACAATGTAGTCAGACAAATATAAAATTCAGAGTAATAGGAAGTAGTGTCCTTAACAAAGGTTTCATAAGGGAATGACATTTGAGATGACATTAAAAGGTTTTAATAAGGAGAAACTGAAAGGGAATATGCTTTGACTCACTTTGCAAAAAATCTGTGTATATGTTTGGAAATTTTTTTGTATAAAATTAAATTCTCTAGAGAGTAGTATTAGATTAATCACTTTCTTCCCGGAGAAGGGCTATGAGAGGTGTTAAAATGATTTTGAAAAAAATGTACTTTTTTATTTTCAAGAATAATTGTTCCATACCTTGTCTTTTCAACTAGTCCATAAGCAACCAGGGGACAAAAAAAAAAATGCCTAATACATATTTGAGTTCCCTAAGACACCTAAAACTGAGAAAAGTGGAAAATAGGTATTTGTTGATTGCTTTCTGGGTTAAGTATTTTACAGTTAGGTAACATAGAAGAGAAAGCATGCAAGTAGAAAGGATGAAAAGAAGGATACACAGGTAATACAGTTGTAAGTACCTTTACATTTGGTTTTTATAGGTCAGGAAAATGACTACCAGATCACATTTCTTAGAATGCTGATGCCTCCTGGTTCTTCAGGATTCTTTCTTTCTTCCTTTTTTTAAAAATTGTAAATTGAATTTTGCTGAAATGCCATCAGATTGGACTTTTAGATAAGAGTGGAGTTTGACTGTGCTGCATCCTGCTCCAAAGTGCTGGAATGCCTTCACCTCAGAACATGTATCACTCAACACATTTGTCTTATTAAAAACAACCTGTAGTAACTTTACTAGCTGTTCAGTGGTTCACAAAGATGCAAAGCTAACATTTTTTAAGAGAGTGATGAAGGTAGAGCAGATGTGGACCACAAGTTGAAGGGAATTAAATGCTGGTATGAATTTTACAAATTGCAAAGGAAGAGGAAGGAGTGGGATTCTGAGAAGGTGGAGTAACATTTTATTGAAAACAAGACAGTGCTTTTCAGATCTTAAAGACAACTGGGGAACATCTGTACTTTTGGCTCTTTTTCTAGTTGAAAACACTTGGCAATGTATGAATGCCTTTACAAATAAAGGTCTCACAGTGTTAATTGGCATTGATGAAATAGGAAATTTACACATGATTTCCAAATTTGATTTATTTTTCTACTTAGTTTTGTGCATTAAGAAATCCCACACCTCTTACATTTCAGTTAAGATACTAGTGACTCCATAATGAATGTATGAAGTAAGAATTTAGGAGTTCTTATGAAATGAATTAGAAATCTTATTTAACATATTTCTCTAATATGATGTGCTGGCTTTGAGAAAATTAATTTCTTTTTATTTGAAGTGGTCAGTTTCCAAGGAATAACTATTAAGAAAATAGTTTTGTTAGCTTGTTTGAAATATCAGTGGATTTTGTACTGGAAAGCCAAAACTTATGTAAAACCTAAGATAATCATATTCCCTTTTCTTATAAACCTTTTGTGATTAAATTATAAGTAAATGTTTGTCCATGAAAAGAAAGATAATATTTTGTGAATAGCTTATAGTATGAACAAGATTGCAAGGAAAATGAGAGGACAAAGAAATTGTTTTAAACTTCTTCAAAACTCTTAGTAACAGTCATAACTGAAATTATCCTAGCAATAGTCAAACAAATAATTGTTTTAATTTTTGTGCAAACTACAAATTATACATGATGTGGCCGTACTTCTTTATCCACATGAAACATGGAGTGCTGGTGCTGAAGAGGACCCCAGTGCCCATCTTGTGACCAGATCTGTATTTAACTGCTGAAGGGACCAAGTTCCCCTAAAACATGCATCTGAAAGTAATGAAACATCTGAAAATGTATCTTGGCAATTTGAACCTCTGTTTATTCATAATAGTTCTCATATTATGTTCTTGTCTGAGTTCCAACCCCTTCTGCTGGTATTATGTCTACTTATTGAAGAAACATTATGTATATACAGCAGTTGCTCTGTATGAGGTACTGACCCAGGTACTATGAGGACCATGAGCTGAAGTCCCTGCCCCCAGTGGATTCACTTTTAGAGTGGAGGGGAGACCCACACTGAACAACCTGTGAACTAGTGCCATGGGAGCTACAGAGTGCTGTAGATTTTCATAGAAGGGGCGATTAGTTGTGGCATGCATTCAAGAAAAAAAATTATAACAGTTTTTCTATTCACTTGCTTTTGAATTTTTAGGGAAACCTGTCAGATTTCTGGGCTTCAGCTTTCTTACTGGTAAATGTTTAGTAAAATAATAACCATGACTGGCTTGAGGGATGAGCATTCTAAAATGCCTGTGATCAAAGGGTTTGAAATTTGAGACATAATTCAGCTCAGGGAGAGGCTGGTATTTGACAAGCAAAGAACAGTTGTATCAAGTATCTACCAGTACTGTGAGGGCCCCTTTCTTCTCTGCTGTGTTTTAACATTTGTCTGAATTTTAGGAAGCAAACACTTAAAATATTTTCTTTATCTTTGAGCAAAAACAGCCTTAAACTATTAATTGTTTGTTTGTTAGAAATAGCACAAAATTTTGGAATAATTATCACTGAGTTGGACCCTGAATTTGGGGTGGATTTCATTGTATTTTAAGTAGCATTACTGGGAATGTAAATCTCTAGCTTTTTCACCTTGTATATAAAATAGCAAGCTGTAAAAATAAGTTTTAGCTAGGTGTGAAAATTAACATATAGGAAATAAATGATTATTTGATTTATAGAGGCACTGCTAAGAGGAATTCATTGAAACTCTGGAGCAGGGGTGTCCAACCTGCAGCCCATGGACCGCATGGGGCTCAGGATGGCTGTGAATGTGGCCCAACACAAAATTGTAAATTTATTTAAAATATTATGAGATTTTTTTTTTGGTAATTGTGTGTCTCAGTGTATTTAATATATGGGCCAAGACAACTCTTCTTCCAGTGTGGCATAGAGAGGCCAAAAGGTAGGACACCCCTGCTAGAGGAAAACAATAAAGATACATAAAAATTGGAAAATAGCCTCTTTAGGCCATTTAAAGTAAGGAGAGTTGACTTAGGTTAAAAGGAAAGGAAAATGTCCTCAGAATGGACATTGAGTTTAATAAGATACCATTAAAAGGAGGTTGTGAAATCTCCTTTTCTGGAAATGTTTAAAAACAAGACAGATCTTCATCTCTCAGGAAAAGTGTTGAAGCTCAGTTCTGCCCAGAGGCAGATGATTAACTGGATTATGCCTGTGTGGTCTCTCAAGTCATTGGAACAGCCCTCTGAATGCAGTAAATATTCCACACTCTGTTGGCTGAAACTGTTGTTTCATAGCTGTTCATTTTAGCCTTGTTTATTGTAAGGCCAGAGTGAATGTTTGCTTAAGTCACAGAATTGAATTTGGACTTGAGATTGATGATGTAAGTTGTGTACATACTTGAATCAGTTTTAAAAGCATTAAAGTATATATAGTGCTGAAACTATTGAGAGCATAACTTAATCTTTTGATGATGAAGAAAGTACCTGCTTTCAGGTAAGGTCTCAATGCCGTTAATCATACAATAATTTTAAAGCAGTTACTATGAATACTGAAGGATACAAATACAACTCAGGTATGGCTCCTGATCTCAAGGAACTTATTTTACCAGTGGAGATAAAACATATGCATGGATGATACACAGGATTAGTGAAAAGTAGAATAATTGGTATAGGTGTCACATACGCGCGAACACACACACACACACGCACACAAATACACAAATGATTATACAGTGTTGAGAGAGTTTAGAGAAGGGAAAGCTAATTCCTTTGGATTGCACCAAGGATTGCTTCCTAGAAGAAAAGTATATTGCATTGGGCCTTAAGGAGCATGCAGCATTTTGAAGAGTGGAAATAAAGAGAACACCAACGGAGGTGGGGTTGTGACTCCAAGGTTCTGATGAGTTCAGCTGAAGCATAGAGAAGTTGGTGGACTTAAGCTGGAAAGACCTCGTTGTGGCCAGTCTCAAATGCCAGGTCAAAGACATTGGGTTCTGTTTGCTCAGTGCTTAAGATCCCTTGGAAATGATTAGGCATTAAAGGGTCCCTGTCCTTGGAAGTTTGTAATTTGCTATGTGTACTGCCAGTGCCGGGGAGGAGGTGGGGGGGGGGGCTGTAAAAAGGAGCCCAGGAAAGTAGCTGCTGAGTCACTTGGGCCAGAGGTAGCTAAGAGGTTGGTATATTGAGAAGCGCTAGTTTCAAGGCATATTAACAGGTGTTACTCAAGAAAGCATCTCCTCACCAAAATTAATTGGAAAGATAAAAAGATAATTAAATTGATTTATTTGCTGGAGGACTTTTCAGAACCTTAAATATTGAGAATCTCAAACAGGGCAAAATGTACACCTTTCTAACATGG
This sequence comes from Anoura caudifer, assembly GCA_004027475.1. Lineage (NCBI taxonomy): Eukaryota > Metazoa > Chordata > Mammalia > Chiroptera > Phyllostomidae > Anoura > Anoura caudifer. Next base: position 73,945 of record PVKU01004755.1, read on the forward strand.
TTTAGTCTTTTTTTTTTTTTTTTTTAACAGACTGTCTCATGAAACTACTGTTTCTTGGAGCATACTTTAGGGATGTTGCCCTATGCATTTGATAATGATGGCCGTAACATGAGTGGTGGTCGTATGCATGGAAAACAATGATTAGATGAGGGTCCTGAGGGAGGTAGCATGAGTCATTCCTCGTAACAGTAGGCATTCAGTAACTATACAGAAAATTAATGCATGCAAGAGTGAATTACTGATTTATTAACAACGCTGGGTCCAAAACTGCATGCTGAAGTAGAAGAGATGGTGTCCAAGATGACAGCATGGGGAGTTTTGAGCTTTGGCTATACTAGAAATGGTGGTGTCATGGAAAGTTAGAAGAAATTGGTTTAAATGAAAGTTGATTACTTTAGTGTTTCTTGAGAAGCTGTGGGAGATCCAGCCAGAGGGTTACAGCAGAACTATTGACTTGGTAGAGTAGTCATTATTTTTTTCACTAAATGTATAATTTTAAAAAATTGGTTAAGATGTTTGCTTGTTTGAATTCTGGATAAGTAGCAGTTTTTATGTATAGCTTAGTCTAGTACTAGAAGATAACCAACAGTTTAGTCAAAAAGAAACTTCGGGGTTAACAAAGCATCAAACCTATGGAGGTTTTTAAAAAATCAGACAGTAGGAGGCATCCTCACTTTCATCAGTGAATTTATTTTTTGCAGTCTGATTTACTCATAGAAGTCAGTGAATTTTTAAGTTTAATATTTTGTTCTTTTATTCAGGTATTTGCCTTTGATTATTGCTTTTGGTCCATGGATGAATCTAACACTACAAAATATGCTGGTAAGTTGGCTCTCTTTCTGCAGTTGATGGTTGGGCCTCTGGCTTCTTCTTCCATTACATCTACTTTCTTTAATTATTCTGGCATTCTGTTTTCCCCATAAAATTTGCGCTCATTCTTTCCAATCTAATGCATGTGCTTAGAAGTCAGTAAGATTTGATTTTAGGATCTGGCTCAGCCATTAGGTGCTGAGAAGTCATGGACAGGTTCCGAATCCCCCCCGCCCCGCCCGCCGACAACCTCATTAAGCTTTACGTTCTTCACCTATAAAGGGGATATTAGTATCTCCAGACATGCTCCAATGATTAGAGATAATGGGGAACCATCTCAACTTATAAATGGCAGCTGTTGTGATTGTCACATAAGAGGAGATTTAATGTAGCAAGGCTTTCCTTGTCATTAACTTTCAGGGAATGCATGGCTCCATTTATATAAGCAAAGCACAGGTACTATTGGTTTCCAACCCTCCCTTTACATCCTGAGTATTCTAAAGCAGTCACTGGTGATATAACTAAAGCACACTTTTCTCAGGGAAACATTGACTCCTTGCCCCACATTGTCTAGTGTTTTTCTTCAGGCATTTTATCTGCTATTCTATCAGACACAAATGACTGCTAATTTTATTATTATTTGTGATCCTAGGTGACTAGCCTTTCCTAGAAGTTAATCACAATTGCTTTAGCTTAAGAGCAAAGCATTTGTTTAAGTGGAGGGAATCTTTGATTCCTTCCCTTCTGACTGTGTCCCCATTTTCTCAGATGTATAGTCTTAATGAGTGTTTTTTCCTTATTTCTTCTTCAAGAATATCAGCTGAATGACTTTCCCATTTACTTAAAAAAAAAAAAAAAAAAAGAAGATGGAGAGGATGTAGGTCTTAAAAGATTAGAAAGCAAAAGAAAGTTACTTGCTTATAGGGAATTTTATTGACAGCCTTTTCCTTGCCAGGTAAAGCAGATTTGCTAACAAATTATTTGGTATATATTTTTCAAAAGTTAGCAATCTTGAACTACGAAAATTCCTTCAGGTGGTCACATTGGGTAAATTAGTCTTTCTTTCCAAGCATCAGTTTCGTGACTCAGCAGTGTATTTATTAATGTGAGTAAATAGTTCTTAATGTTTTATCTTTTTATTGGTCCTTTGGGACCTGAAACCTATGTAATTTTATTAACCAATGTCACCCCAATAAATTTAATAAAATAAATAAATTAATACATACATACATACATACATACTACAAAGTCGGTAACAGTCTGCCTTGATTGTTAGCACTGTGTGTATTTTGGCTGGGTGTGTCCTTACGGATTTAAATAAACAACGAAAGTATAACATTTCCTACTCTAACAGAAACAAATGAGGTCAGATACTATGGCTAATCCAAAGCCCAATCTCTCACCCTGTTCAACTGATGTGATTTAGGATATAGCCAGATATGTCTTTTGGAATTAGAACTTTTCTCATTCAGTTCTCAAATGCTTTCATGGACTGCTCATCACTTATAATCTATACTTTTTAGTTGACATTTAAGGTCCTTTATTACATAGCCATCGCCTACCTTCCCCACCCTCTACTCCATGACTCACCACCACCCATTCTGTGCCCTAGTCCAGTGTTATTGTTTGTTCTTCTTATAGAATCCAGGAAGCCAGAATAGTTTCATATGTATTCATGAATCCTTCACTATGTGTGCACCCCAGGAAGCCTTTGAGAAATTAAAAACTAACTTGGAAAACAAAAGAATTCATAGCATCAGTAAACATTTGAGGTAATATGTAGTTAAACTCTAAATTTTACAGATTATAACTGCAAGGGAAAAACCCTGGAAAAGCAAAATCTGGAAAGACTGCAGTTGCCTGGGAAGGCATCATAGAGGAGGGGTGTCTGGAACTGGACATAAAAGTTTCGCATAGGCTTAACCAAAGGGCAGTATAGATAAGAGGAAGCAGCATGAAGGAGAGCATATGGATTCAGAAGTGAAACCTGGGTTTTAACTTCTATTCAACATAGTATTGGAAGTCCTTGCCACAGAGATCAGATGAGAAAAAGAAAAGAAATAAAAGGCATCCAGATTGGAAAGGAGGAAGCAAAACTGTCATTGTTTGCAGATGGCATGATAGTGTACATAGAAAAACCTATAGACTCCACCAAAAAAACTGCTCGACTTAGTAAGTGAATTTGGCAAAGCCGCGGGATACAACGTAAATATTCTGAAATCAAAGATATTTTTGTATACCAACAATGAAATATCAGAAACAAATCAGGGAAAAAATCCCATTAGTTATAGCAACAAGAAAAATAAAGTACCTAGGAATACACCTCACCAAGGAGGTAAAAGACCTATACTCAGAAAACTACACGACATTGAAGAAAGAAATTAAGGAAGACACAAACAAATGGAAGTATGTACCATGCTCATGGATTGGAAGAATTGACATCATCAAAATGTCCATACTACCCAAAGCAATTTATAGATTCAACACAATCCCTACTAAGGTACCAATGACATATTTCACAGACGTAGAACAAAATTTCAAAAACTTATATGGAACCATAAACAATGCCAAATAGCCTCAGCAATTTTGAGAAAGAAGAACAAAGTGGAGGGATCACAATAACTGATCTCAAACTCTATTACAAGTCCACAGTAATCAAAACTGTTTGATACTGGCATAAGAACAGACACATAGATCCATGGGAGAAATTAGAGAGCCCAGAAATAAACCCAAGTCTCTATGGTCAATTAATGTTCAACAAAGGGGACAGAAACACAAAATGGAGTAAAAATAGCCTCTTCAACAAATGATGTTGGGAGATCTGGACAGCTACATGCAAAAAAATGAAACTTGACCACCAACTTAACACCATACACAAAAATAAACTCAAGGTGGATAAAAGACTTAAATATAAGTCACAACATCATGAGAGTCCTAGAGGAGAACACGGGCAAGAAAATCTCAGATATTCCATGCAGCAATATTTCCACCAATAATACTTAAATTGGCTTAAATCTTAGGACACCTGCTTTAGTTTGCTTCAACAATTTAACCTCTCTGAGATACAGTTTCTTTTCTGTAAAATGGGAAAAATGGAAATGGAAAAAAGTACCTACCTTGTATGCTGTTACAAGGGTTAAATCGGTAGTAGGTGCCTATAAAGAATGCATTTGTCTTATCCATATGTGAAGATGCAGAAGTGGGAGAAGTGGGACTAGTCTGAGTAGACTAGTGCATCTTGGGGGAAGCAGTGGGAGATCCAGTTGTACATATTGAGTGAAGCTAGATAATAGGAAAATTTAAAAGCTAGACTAAGAAATTAAATTTAGATCGATATGGTAAAAAGAAAAAAAAAGAACCGGGGGGGAGGGGTCTGTTGGAGTGATGTGGTTAAAGTAATGCCTAAGGAAGATTTCCTTTCTTTTCCACATAGCCTAGCATCACACCCTCCATTGTTACCCATAGAAACCATTCTAACCTTCTGCAGTGTATCACCCATGTCCTTGAATGTAGGCCAAACTAAAACTAAATTTTTTTTACTAAAAATAACTTTATTAAGTATAGATGATAAAATTCAAGTGTGAAACTCAAGATTTCTATTCCTCTTCAGTACAAACAGTATGTTCAGAAATATTTAAAAAGATAAAACTGAATTTTAAACATACTGATAGCCTAAAATTTGCTAAATTTTAGTTTGTATGATTATATCAAATACCACCTTCCAATTAGCTCTGAAATAGGATTCTCTTGCCTAATAGAGCAATGTCTACTTACAAAATTTCTCATTCTTTAGATATCCCCATTATTATACAAATACTATGACTGCCTTAGCAAAAAGTAAAATCTTGCTTGCTATTCTCTCAGATTTGTTTGCACTCTTTGTAAATACACTGTCTGGTAAATATGTTACTAGTAGATTTGTTAATAGGTAATTTGATTTCCTTTCTCTTTATTAGAAAAAGCAATTCCTTCTTAATTGTGAATAGAAACATTAAAATAGAAGCATTCATTCTCTGATGGGAAATAGAGGAATGAAAAAGGGGAAGCACATATTTTTTGAAGTTAACCTATTTTTCAGGCTCAAAGAATAATGGCATCATTGATACTGAATGGTGGGAGCTCTTAAGGCAGCTCTCAAAACTCGGGAGGTGGGGGCAGAAAGAGCAGGGGGAGAGAGAAAGATGAGGGCATGGATTGAAGGAGTGAAAAGAAACAGGAACTCTAAATTTCGTATAAATGAAAAATGTTAAACTCACAATTACTTTCAGACTTTCTTATTTAGAAATATGTAGTTCGATAGTGTATGATAGCATTGCAGTGGTTTGGTTGGAGTAATGGAAGGCGCCGCGGTGGGCTCTTGAGTCAGACTACCTGAGTTCAGATTCTGACCTCACCACCTTCTATCTATGTAAGGTTGGGTGAGTAACTAATCGCAACTTGCTTCTGTTTCCTATATGTTAAATAAGGATAATAATAGTTCTGGTCCTGACCAATGTGGCTCAATGAGTTGGATGTTATCCCACAATGCGAAAGGTCGCTGGTTCTATTCCCAGTCAGGACTCGGCCTGGGTTTCAGGGCAGGTCCCCAGTTGGGGGTGTGCAAAAGGCAGCCAGTTGATGTTTCTCTTGCACACCAATGTTTCTCTCCCTCTTTTTCTCTCTCCCTGCCCCTCTTTCAAAAAATAAATAAAATCTTTTTTAAAAAAGATAATATTTCTGATTCAAGGACTAAATGACCTGTTCATGTGAAGTACTTAAGCCAGTACTTGGCATATAAGAAAAGCTCACATAATATTTATCATCTTTATCATTGTCACATTCTAGCAGGAGTAAGGGTAGTAGCATCAGTTCTTTGGAAGGAAAATACATTGTACTAGTGTTTACAGGACCTGGTTTAGGAGACACTAGCCATATTTCCTACTATTAGCTAGACCAGCTATTTTCAACCCTTTTCACCTCATGGCACATATAAACTAATCATAAATTTCTGTGGCACACCAACAAGTATATTTTTTTCGGATCTGACAAAAATAGGTATAATTTTGATTCATTTATACTGAACGGCTATTTTTGTGTTGGCTGATGTCATTTTTTTTATTTGACAATCTAAGGGAAAAGAGGTCAGTGCCCCTGATGAAATAGTCAGGTGTTGCGTATTTTAGAAAATCTGGTGGCACACCATTGTGCCTCTTGCAGCATACCAGTTGCAAATCGCTGGCCTAGGCTGATTTCAGATCTCCTCCAGCTCTCTGATTAAACATGAATTAGACATTTTATGCTGGCCACACAGCTGTCGAGATGGACTTTTCAGAGGCAAATCAAAGGCTTATTTGTTAAGCCATTTGAATTGCATTTTATCATGCTTTGAGACATTTTACATTTTAACTATATTATCTCTTATTGTTTTACCTTTTGGTTAGGTAGTCATAATAATGCTTGTCTGGCACATAATTCTGAGTCTTTAAAGCAAAAATCCTTGTGTCAGAGCTAAGAAAAAAACAAGTAATCTGCAGAGTGAGGCTCCCAAAGCATGGCATTTCTGCATAAACCTGCATCTTCCCCTGCGGACCACATATGCATAGGTCCACATTTAGGATTATAAAGTTATTATATTTTAGTGAAGACTGATAAACTTGAGAGCGTCACAATGGATAATAGGTCTTTGTAAATGTTTAAATCACTGCTGATTGGAATGCAGGCCTTCTCAGCAATCAATCAACGATTTCTCCCTGCTTAAAATCTGTCAGGCTGGTGAATAGCAGTGATTTCCAGTAACGTTGCTTTTAATTTTTCTTTCTTGTAGGGGAGTATTTTTCATAAACATATTTTTCTATAAACCCTCATACCAAAAATAAAAATCAGTCTTGTGGTAGCATATCTAGGGACCAGTGTGGGCATGAATGTTTCCTGGCCTGAGAGATTCTAAACTATTGACTTAGAAATTATATAACAATTCTCACCATATGTCATGTTGCTCAAATTTGCTGAAGCCATGTGTTTTCGGTCATGGTTAATACTCTGCAATTCAGGAGAAAGGTTGCACTTCTGCTAGCGTTGCTTTATGCTGTGAGGGGACAGCTGAGTGCATCCCAGCCTGGCTATTGCTGTGGGGAGAGCAGCCACAGTTGATTCTGTGCCCAGGGCGGCAGATTTTTTGTGCTCAGAGGTAGAAATGATTTCTGTGTCACATTGTGTAACAGTGCATCAAAGTTTACATTTTAAAGCTGACAGTAGCCAAAATAGAATTAATGTTTCCAGCAGAGTTCCAAAATAGTTGTTTTAGCATACTGTATTGCTTATTTTATAATACTGCTCAAGTATATTTGAAGCATTCGGTAAGTGCTCTGCAGAATAAATACTCAGTAATCATTAGCTGTTATCAAAATTGTAGTTAGGAGAAGCTGTAGTGGTTGACTATTTGTAAAATTTGTTAAAGTACAGATTCATTATAAATGGTGCATGCCATCTTAAAAGACATTCATGAAACAGTCTGACTGCAAAATCCTTCTAGTTTTCTTTTACATAGACTTTTACAAGTTACCTCAGCCATACCTAATTTGACAATTCTTTTAGTGACTGGCCTGTATCATGTTGTTGCTAAGCATTCAACTTAGTTTTCTTTTTGCATTTGTTAGTTAAGTTATGTAATTACAGAGAAGTACAACCGATGTAGACCGATTTAGAAGCAAATGCGTCTGACCCTTTGTAAGAATATAGCTCAGCTGGTGGAGTCCAGAGAGCAGTCGCGCAGCTGGCAACGTCCCATGCACTGGGCATGCAACACTCTATTTTACAGATGGAAGAGAGAATGCTCATTAATTCTGAGAATTGAATAAGTGTAGGTCAGTTAAGAAAAATTTCTCTCGCCCTGACCAGTGTGGTTGGGTTGGACATTGTCCTGCAGAGCGAAAGGTCTCTGGTTCAATCCCCAGTCAGGACACACATGCTTAGGTTGTGGGGTTGGTCCCCCATTCAGGGGTGTGTGTGCAAGGCAACCGATCGATGTTTCTTTCTCACATCCATCTATCTCACCCTCTCTCCCTCCCTTCTCCTCTTTCTAATAAATAAGTACATATTTAAAGAAAAAAGAAGATTTCTCGGAAACAAATGAGCTAAGTTAATATTGTGAAATCATTAAAAGTGTGCGTATGCTTCTTTTTTTTAATCCCACCTGTTGATGTAAGAAATGTCCAGATCTGTAGAGAATTCGTATGAGTTTATTTGAGCCAAACTGACAACAGTTTCTGAAAAACAGTGTTTCAATGGATTCAGACAATGCTCCCAAGAGTGGCAGTTTTGCAGCTTATTGTGTACATTAGAGTCAAACAAGGAGACATAAGGGAGGTTATGTGAAATCCATTGGTGGTGGAATAGGGGGGCTGGAGAAAGCAAAGCAGGGAAATCTCTGGAATTGCATAAAAAGGTAAAATGAAGAAACACATACTTCTTTTACATCGGTGGGTACAGGATAGTTAATAATTAACATGTACAGCACTTGGAGATGATATGGGGGGAGTAAGATCCCAGTGAGTGGTTCTGTGGTCTCCTGGCTCTGATGCCAGGTTGTACCATGAAGGGTCCAGAAAAAGGGGATTACTCTGACATTTCAAAGGTATGTTATCTCAGATGCAAAAGGTAAAGACCAACCTTTGTCAAGGAAGCTACAGGCCTACGATGTGACTACCTGCCACAACTTGCTTTTAGTAGGAATTTTTATGATCAGACCATCCTATGTGGTTACTCTCAGTCTCTGAGTTTGTAGGGCCCATCATATAGGCTTCCCCTGGGCTCCTCAGGTGTCCTGTGTGGGCCCCTTTCCATCCCCACAGTCACCCTCTTCCACACTACCTTTCTTTGTCCACGTCTTTTCCTTAGAATCTTTATTGGCACCCAGAGACATCATTTAACTTAAGTATATTTAGAGGGTTGGATAATAACAACAACTGGTGATATAGTTCGGAGTACTAGGCTCTCAGCATAGTGTGCATGCTTTTACCTGCAGCAAGTTATTTTACTGTCAAAACACCTAATTGGGTAGAAACTTTATTGTCCTCATTTTATAGATGAGGAAACTGAGGTTCAGAGCCCCTGCTACCTGTGAGCGAGCTGAAAGTAGTGGCAAACAGGATTTTGGTCAATGACAGTGATGTGTGAAGACTTTTGGGATCCCAGGCTCTTCTCCTCTTCTCTGTCATCCCAAGAGAGGCTGTGCTCAGGAGATCAGATTGGAGTGCTGCGCCTGGGAACCTAGCCAGGAGTAGTACTAATGGCATTTCTCCCTCCTGTCAGAAATTCTCTAAGAGTCTTGAATGCCTGTATTTGGGTTCGGCTTTGTTTCAGCCTCCCCTCGAGTGCTGTAAATATTGTGTACCCCACAGTCCAAAGGAGATGTTGAGATAAGCCTGCTTCTATGTCAGACCGTGTAAAACACTGTTGAGCAGGTAGAAGTGAAGAAAGTTTGCTGGGTTCTGTAGTTGTTGTATATGAAAATACCCTCTTGAATAACTCCAAAATATTTCTATTAGACAATCCTCATAGGTAAGGTGGCTTATTTTTTTTCTTTCATCCTGAGCACCAAAGCCTGACCCACTCCTCAGTGAGTCAGCCACTTTATCTGGCAACAAAAAAGGAGCCAAGTGTCACTGCCAGCTCATGATTAGGCCCAACACTGTCACTGGGGTGGAAACATCCGTCCGGGTGAGTCACCTGCGCCGTGCCACAGGACTCCCAAGGATTGCAGTGCTCATCACTCTTGGATGCCACCATGGAACTTTTACCCTCACGGCCCAAGATCCTTTTACCAGGTCCCCTTAATGGCAAACTACTATAGTTGATTAAAATTTAAACCTCATGTCACCAAATTCAGCCTCAGTTCCTTTACCTGAACTCTGTCATTTTTGGTCATTTAACTTAAACCAGGTTTAGAGTCACGACTTGTGACAATTTCTAAGAGTTGTAACTATTTGAGACAGGGATTTACTGAAACTTCGTCCAAGTTAGGCGCATTCCTCATCCCTGCAGGTATGTGTGAAGAACCTGCCTGTGCTTGCACTGTCCAGGTGCTCTGATTTGGAGCTGGGCCACCTGCCAAGTTCAGACTCATCAAAATCACTGTGGCTGTCAGCCCTGTTTAGAAGTAGAAAAACATCCTCACAAATGAGCCGGCCTGGGAATTCCAAATCACAAATAATGACCTTAACCATTTTTTTCCCACACTAACTCCTATGAGAACCACACAGTGTTTAAACTGATAAAATTATTGATCACGTTAAAACCTTGCATGCTCCTTCATGTAGCTACTTTAGGAAAATGAGAAATATTCTGTGTATATGTTATGTCCAGCCTTGTATTCCCGTACTTGGTGTTTTATTTGACTGTGATCTACATGAGGCTGCCTTGTTTCACACAAATTGCAAATGAGAAAGGGTATGCTGTCCCATTTTGTTCTCCCATTTCCTAGAACATACCCCATTGCGATGTTTCACTCTTGTGCCTCTTCAGTAGTCAGATGTTAGGTGTATGAATGATAGGTGTATTTTCCCTTCCATCCCTCATTTCTATGCTTTGTAGTCAGGGCCCTGGTGTAGAGGGAATTACCTTGGTTATTGGGTTCCCAAAGCACATGCCTAGGAGCTCTGAGTCCATTGCTGCTATACCCAGTAGGGACTGATTATGCATAAGTGTGGAGACTCAGAGTGTTAGCTTTTCAAAGATCTGTATCATATGTGACTCAGGGCTGGGTGGATCGGTCTATAACTTTGCTTGCAGAAATTCCATACAGGAACCCTCCCTACTGTTCTGACATTGTGTTACGCATTGCTTTGGGCATGACTTTGTTTTCAGACTTGTCCACACATCTTACAGGATGTCTAACCATAAACTCCACAAAAGAAATTGGCACCTTGGTCACAGTTACTAACAAGTGAGGTCAGGTTTGCCCTGTGGACTCCCTGCATCAGGCACGTGGAACTGACATCTACAGAGTGGCCACCTTGTCTCTGGCATCAATCCTGCTGAAAAGCCACAAGGTTCTTGGATTTAACAGTGTCATGGCTTTATTTGGCTTATCTGAGATAGAAACAAATAACTCTTAGATCCTCTTGCTTTCTACAGGACTTCTGAACTTTCCCTTATGGGCTGGTGCACATTCCCCTAGACAAATAACTGTGTAATGTGAACTGTAGACAGGAAACATTTAGGGTGGGGATAGTGCATCTTTTATGGATTCCTTGATTCCCACCACCTAGCATAAATAGCTCCTTTTTGTGTGTGTGTACGCGAACTTAGCTTCTTAAAGCAGTTGGAAAGTTTTTTCCTATGATGAAAAAGGAACTGCTGTGTTTAAAAAGTAGAAATGAACAAAGCAAAAAAACCTCAGTCTTTCGGATGAACCAAACTCTCCTTAATAGATTCTATAAGGGCCATGGAAAGCTGGTCATGTTGAAGACAACATAGAGGCTGTATAGAGTCAACAGTGGCCCTGACTGGGTGGCTTGGTTGGAGTGTCATCCTATACCCCAAAGGGTTGTGGGTTTGATCCCCGGTCATGGCATGTATAGGAGGCAACTGATGGTTGTCTCTCTCTCACATCGATGCCCCCCTCTCACTCTGCCCCCTTCTTTTTCTAAAATCAGTGACATACCCTCAAGTGAGGATTTCTTTAAAAAAGAGTCTACAGTGCCCTAAAAGTCCTCAAAACAAAAAAATTGATTAAGTATAACCCCAGCTAGGGACTCACAGCCAAATGACACCAGAATAGAAAATTAAAGGAATTTTATGAATATTTCCTTTTTTAAAAAAGTAATCTTTACTGTATTTTTTCCATTACCATTTAGTCCCCTTGTACCCCCTCCCCACCCAGCAATCACCAAACTGTTGTCCATGTCCATGAGTCCTTTTTCCTTCTTTGCTCAATCCCTCTACCCTATTCACAGTTTCATCAGTATGATATTATGTTGTTTTTCCCCCATACCTTTCTGAAAATATCTACATGTTACAAAAGAATGGTAAATATTTTTCCTGTACTGGGCAACATGGATTGGCATATCCTGGCCCAAATAATGATACTGTTCCTTCTTCCTCTCCTCACCATGACCCAAAGAACACATACCCTTAACAGACAACCCTCATATGTACACCCAACACACACCCTCTATCACACATACTCCACAGCGTATATACTTGTACACACACACACACACACACACACACACACACACACCCCTTTCTCAGTGGAATTTTAAAAATGGGCCCTCTAGGGGATCTAGAGAAATAGCAATAAATGATTCCCTTAAATTTTTTTTTCTAAGAACAGGTGTCTGTTCTCTTTGAAATTGGGTTGCCTCACGGAATTGTTGCAAAGCTGGAGGAACTTTTATCAGGAAAAGGAGATGATCACCTCCTTTTCTACACCAAAATGAATTACAGTAGGTTAAAGATTTAAAGGGTGATTTAATCATAGGTTCTAACTAAAGTATGTCCCTGACTTGCAATGGCCAGGCACTGCAGCAGAGGCTGAGCCCGCGCTGCTGTAGTAAATCAGCAGCCCGTGGGCAGCAGCTGCCATCCCTGCTTTACCAGCGGAGAAACCAAAACTTGACCTTGGTTAAACGGCTGGAAAGGAGTAGAGTTTGAAAATAAAACTATAAAAAAGCAAACACAACAAACTGGAAGAAAATATGGGTGAATACCTGTATAATTTGGGAAAATAATAATCCAGAAGTATTTGGGAAGCATAACATATACCATAGGTGAAAATTATAAAGGAAAAGATTAAAGATTTGAATATGAAAGACCAAAAGGTTTTGTATGACAAAGAACAGCATAAGAACAAAAGGTAAATGACACGGGAAATGTTGCAACATATGATAGACCAAAGGTTAATATCCTTAATATATGAGGAGCAATTTAAGATTGACAAGTAAAAAAATCAATAATGAAACCAATTTATTTATAAAAATAAATGTAGGACCCAAATAGGAAACTTATTAAAGAATAAATACCAATGGGCAATAAACTATGAAAAGGAAAATTTTAATCTGACAAAACAGGAGGAGGGTATTTTTTTCCTACTGACATGGTCAATACAAGGAAGAGTGATAATAGCTAGTTTGTTGAGGGTGTAGAAAAAAGGACCCAAGCATTACTGAAAGGACTTAGTAATTTGATTTTTTGGAGTTTTGCCTAGCAAAGGCAGTAGAAAAGTGCACAAAGGTAAATATGTTAAGTTATTGCAGAAAAAAAGAAAAAGAAAATAATCTAAATGTCAATACTAGAAAACTGATTGTATCAGTTAAGAATACCATGGAAAGCTAAGCAGCTATAAAACAATGTTCATGTTGATGTATCTTTGCAGAGGTAAAAAATGTATTCATTATGTCTTGTCTTAAAAGAGAATAAATTTCCCCTGAGACATGAAGCCATATAAAATGGCTTTCCAGTCTCTGTAGTATCCAGTCTTGCACAGATTTGTAAAAATACATGAATCTTACAATAGTTTTTTATATTTATCCTTTATAAATTGTGCTTTAAGATAGTTATTTAAAGATGGAAATGAGAAAAATTATTTCCAGAAACACAAAATAATTGTTTGCTTCTTTTTTGTAGTCTATTTAGTGTTTCCCAGAATTTGTCTTTCCTATCCTAGCTAAACTTTTATTAAATATGGTAAAATAAATTATATTCTGTCTGTCAAATATAACTGTTAATATCTAACTCAAAGAACTTGACTTTTTGGAAAGCATTTGTATATATTTAGTGGAAATCTGAGAGGTTAGTTTTTTTTTAATCACATGTTTTGTTTCAAAGTTCAGGAGGTTACTCTGAATGTCAGTACAAGTATAATCTGTGATCTTTATTAAAATCATCCAATTAGTAGGTACCTATCATGTTGACATGTTTATTCACACCCCAGTGCCTTATTGTTAACAAAGATATTGTAGTCTTTAGAGGCTCATTAGAATTTCAAAAACAGCCATCTTTGACCAAAGTGTAACCTCTAATACAATTAAAAATATTTCTTTTTAAGTTCAACACACAATATTTTGGTGCCTCAGTCATCGCTAATGAGAAAAGGGGCTCCCAATTAAATACATGTTAGTCTTTACAGCAATGTCAACATAGGAATAATTCAGTAAGAGTGCCTGCTGTGTAGCAGGCAGTCTGCTAAGATGCAACAACTGCTGTGTTTGAAGGAGCTCACAATGCAATGGCAGAGAAAAAATACAGTGCAGGGGATGAGTTCTGGGAGATTGTAGAAAACACCATGGAGACCAGAGGAGGGAGCAGCTGATTCCCAGTGTCAGGCCGCATGTCACCGATTGTGAATGGGCATCAGCCTTCACATTCAGAAGCCAACACAGACAAGACCCAGGCCCCTGAATCTTGGGCAAATGGCTTACTCTTTCAGAACCTGTCTCCTTATTGATCACGATCCATAACTACTATACCTGGGTATTGTAAGGATGCAATGATCATGTGTAAGGTGCATTACAAACAGGACAATTGATAAAGATTAATTCTCTTCTTCTTGGTAGCATAAATAATATTATACATTTTTCGTGCGATATTAGTATACACATCCTGAGTTGGTTTTTTATTTTCACTTGACATATGAAAAACCTATTTCATGTATTTCTGTAGCATTCTTTTTTCCAACTAATGATCTCTAGTTTAAAAGGCCATTTTTACCAAAGAAAAGGAAGCATTGTGATTTGCCCTTGCAAGAACATTGAGAAACTAATTCTTCATAACTCTAGCCTCTCAGCATTAGAAACCGAAGTATCATGTTTCACTACCTGATGTATCCATTCTTGACTGGGGAATGACTTCAGGCTTTGTGCAGCCATGGCATGCAGTTCTTTGGCCACAGTTCTCTGCCATCGAGTCCTTTCACCATTTCAAGCTCCTGCTTTTTTTTACAAGTTACTAAATATGAAGAAATCATGAATTATGGTTAGGATGTTCGACTTACCAAGTTTTAAAGTGTCTTGTCCTCCCCCTCTCCCACTCTTTTCCTGGGTTCTAGTTAACCCGTGTGGATGATCAGATGGGATTGCTCCACTCATCTGTGTGTGCCAAGAAAGTGGTGCTTTTCGCATGCCTTCAAATGTCACTTGGGTCTGGCTGAGGCCCACTGTCAGTTGTCACAGGCCTGAGCACAGGCCATGTTTTAACTCCCGATCTTCTGTGCTCCAGGGCTCACCTCCAGATTTGAGGCCGGCCTCTTGACATGGACTTGGGGAGTACATATGGAATAAGGAAAGCACTTTTTGAAACTATATGAGAAAAAAATATCGATGGGTATGAAAGATCTGCAACAGAGTGGGTCAAATCTTTTCTTCATAACCACAAGACTAACAAAAGCAGTTTTGAAAGTGTATTTAGTTGATAGTCATTTTGACAATACCTTGTTCTCCTCAGAGTATACGGGGTGAGGCAAAAGTAGGTTTTCCTGTGATCAGTGGAAAATAATACAATAACTAATAAATAATAATACAAGAATGTACTCTTGTGTTTCGCATACTCACAGTTGTAGACCTTGTATGTGTGCGCATGGGCACATGCATCTTTAGTCTTCTCAACAAACCTGTGTGTTTAGGAAAGCTTCTTACTGTTGTACCTTTAAAAAACCCCACATGTTCCACCAAGATGTTTTGAATACCTCTCAGGTATCAGTGTCTGTGCTAGATGTTGAGAGTCAGAAATAGAGAATAAGGTTATATAAATTTGGTACATTTTCTCCCAATTCATATTTTTACTTTAGCACTCATAAATCTCTCTCTGTCTCAAATACACACACACAATTTGACCTAAGTTTTTTATGTTATATGTACAGTTTTAACATGACCTTTTAAAATCAAGAACATTTTTAAATTTTAGCATTATTTACACACAGATTATTTTGTTCTACATGACTTTTAATATTACATCATATAAAATAGTCACATTTTACCTATTGACTCCTTTACAGATGGGCACTGAACTTGATTGCAGCTTTCAGTATTATAAATAATGTTGCCATGAGCATCCTTTTGTAGGGGTCCTTGCTTTCTGTAGGTTAGCTGTGCTAATGATTACGGGCAGAGTCCCTTTTAGAAGTACTGTGAGGTTTTCGTTTAAAATGACTGCATTTGTTTATTCTTCCAGCATCTTATGAAAATATCTATTTCCTCAATCCAGCAATATTTCATATTTGTCAAAATTTTATTTTTGTCAGTCTAATGGTTGAAAATATATCTAGTGTTATATTCACGCATTTTTAAGAGTCCCATTCTTCAACCATGATATGTCATAATATAACAAGGGTCTGCTAAAATGAGATACATAAAAGAGGAACATATACCCAAAAGCTTTTGTTATGTTGCATTATTTCCAAATGTAAAAGGAACTGTTGTGTAGGATAAAAAGATTAAATGGCCCTGGCTGGTGTAGCTCAGTGGATTGCGCGCAGGCCTGTGAACCAAAGGATCGCAGTTCGATTCCCAGTCAGGGCACATGCCTGGGTTGCAGGCCAGTTCCTGGCAGGGGATGTACGAGAGGCAACCACACATTGATATTTCTCTCCTTTTCTCCTTCCCTTCCCCTCTAAAGATAAATACTAAAAAATAAAAATTAAAAAAGTTTAAAAAAATAAAAATAAAGGTTAAGTGGACCTATTCTTTCAATAAATATTTATTAAGTATTTTGTATTAGGCACCAAGATTGTAAAGATAAACAGATTACTGTCTCTGGCATCAATCAGGGTGTTCTCATTCCACTGGAGGTACTTAAGCCAATAATTTCGACAAATGCTGTAATAGTGAATGTTCTGAGGACTCTAAGTGCACAGTAGAAGGAGAATATCCTTTTTATTCTCTTAGTAATGGTGAATGAATGTCAGACTGTCACCAGTTTCAAAGAGTAGTAAATGGCAGCCTTAAGTGCTTAAAAATATTTTCGGACTTTAACTCTTCAGCTGGATGCTACTGATGCTACCATCATATTTATACTTCTAAATGGCAGAACTCTCCCGTGAGCTACAGTAAGCTATAGACAGACTCACCGAGGAGATCTTGTCCTTGAACCCGCTGTGAGAACACAAGTGAGAGGTGTCTGTGCTCAGTACATCCCCTCCACCAGCAATAAGCAGCCTCTCAGCACCTGGCAGGTACTCAGCACCATGCTTGGTGCCGAGGAACATGCGTATACCAAAACGTGTAGGACATGGTTCCTCCTCATCGGAAGCTCAGAATCCAGATGGGGGAAAAGACAATTCATGATTAATGACATTTTATACTAACTTACAAGAAGAAACTAAGCCAAATTTAAACAATTCTTCCGTCTGGCCTACTGACAATGGAAAGCAAACTTTAATGCCTTAAAGAGTCGTACAAGGAAGCAGTGGGTAGAATCATAAGTTGATTCAGGTACTGAGCTATGGGTAAGAAGATTAAATAAAATTGCACCCATTAAGCTCTTAATACTTAGCCCTACACATAGCAGGCACACAGTACAGTTTTAACATCTTTTTGGAGTTAGAGAATGCTGGCAACTAAGACTCAGATATTAATACAGACATGTCAAGAAACATCATTTCTTTTTTATTTTCTTTTTCTTTTTAGGTCAAGAGGTAGTTTTCAAGTGCCTTGGGGAAGGAATTCTTGAAAAAGCTTTTCAGGGGTATAATGCTTGCATTTTTGCGTATGGACAAACAGGTAAGTTGCTGCTTTTATTTGTAGTCAGTATTAAATGTGCATTTCTTAAAACATAGAAATGAAAACACTTTGGGAAGCAACCAAAAAATGCTTCTGCCTTTGTGGGTTTAACTGAGTGAGATGATCAAAAGAACCCTCTTTTTGATGATTCAACAGTTTTGGTAATTAATTTCAGTTAAATGAGCAAGCTAGTTTCAAACTATTAAATGCCATTTCCCTAAATTACAGTTTTCACCTGTATTTAAACCAGAAAAAATAATTGCAAGTTTCTTCGTATAAATGTTATAGTAAAAACTAAAAAAAAACCCCACCTCTTTGTATCATTTTATACCAAGAACTTTCACTAGGATACAAAACTGATAGTAGATTACTCAGTGTAGGGTTGGGGCATAGTTGGTTGAAACAAGCAAAATAAAAACATACTAGGGTCTCAGCCATTTACTCTCTGAGCTGCCATTATTTCAACTATAAAAGTGGAATAAATCAATAAATCATAATACTGCCTATGGTCACATTGTAAGACAACTAGGAGACTCAGATGAAAGCATATATATCAAAGTATTTCACAAACAAGTTACTTTTGGGTAAATACTGTTAGTATTATTTTGTAATGTATAGTTATATTTACATACTATTTTTTAGTGGTTATATTTGTGTGCATTCACCTGTAAATGAGCTGTCCTCTTGGATCTTACAATGAGAATGAAACTAGAGGCAGTGGGTATAATAGAAAAAATAGTAACCTAGTATGAGGGCCAAGTTCTCCACTTCCACTGTGTGACCTTGGTTGGTCTATGCAGGAAACTTGTATGGTTGAAGCATTATGTGTTGCTGCCTCTTTCATCCTTCTTTCTTTCTGCTTGCTCTTCTCCAGGCTCAGGAAAATCCTTCTCTATGATGGGCAATGCTGAGCAGCTGGGCCTTATCCCAAGGCTCTGCTGTGCTTTATTTAAAAGGATCTCTCTGGAGCAAAATGAGTCACAGACCTTTAAAGTCGAAGTATCCTATATGGAAATTTATAATGAGAAAGTTCGGGATCTTTTAGACCCCAAAGGGTAAGTAATAGAGGGAATAATTTTAAGTGACCCTGAAGTTATAATTGCAAGTGAGTATATTTATTTGAGCCCTTGGTCATACTCTGATTTCAGTTCACTTACTGAGAAATCATCAGCTTTCAAAGCTGTTGGTGTACCCAGCGTACATAGTTTATCCTACATTCATGTGTAAAGTTGCTTATATATGCCATTTAAAAAAAGGTGTTTTTACTATTGGTATTAAAAATTGAGTTAGAAATGACACATTGGTCCTTCCATTTATGTTGGAAAGCAGCACTTCTGAATTGGAGATAAAGAGGTTGAATTATTGAAACCACCCAGCCTATGCAAGTCATTCTCTTACCAGACTGTGCGTTGGAACCATATGGAGAGCTTTTCAGGGATACGCCTACCTGAGCCCCACCCACAGAGACTAGGAATCAGTAGACCCAGGGGAAAACCTAAGCATCTGTATTTTTCAAAAAGCAGGTGATAAAAACCAGATGAGTTTGATTCATAGAAGAGAGGACCATTTACTTTTTTTATTAAAACTTTTTACTGATTTAAATAATATATATTTATATAAAATTTAGAATATAAGCAAAATGTCAGAAGAAATAAAAATGACCTATAATCCCACCACTCAGAAATAATTGCTGTTAATACTGTGGTGCATTTTGATCCTGTGTTTCACATGTATGCTGTGTGTGTGTGTGTGTGTGTGTGTGTGTGTGTGTTGAAGTGATTCTCTAAATACAATTCAATATCCCGAATTTTCTAGGTAACATAGCGAACACTTTCTTGTCACTAAAAATATTTTTTAAAGCTTTCAGCAGCTGAATAACCAAGGGTATAAACAAACATATAAGGTCAAAATTGTGGGTGGGAAGGAAGTAACCCAATCATAGAAAATGTTTACATTTACTTTAAAGTTATGAACTATTTAATGCATATGAAAGAACATTTATAATACATGTAAGGTATAAAGAATAATAAAAGCAAAGACTGCCCTACTCACCATGTTCCTTGATAAATGGAACATGACCAGTATTTTTGAAGCCTCCTCTATGTTCTTTCAGATCCCATTCTATTTCCTGTCCCTCCCCAAAGTAATTGCTATTATGAATTTTATGTTTTTCATTAATCTTCTTCCTCTTTTGAGTTAACACATGATTTTGCATAGTTTTTAACTTTGTGTAAGTGACATCATAGTTACATGTGTCCTTTGGTGACTTGCTTTTTTTACTGTTAGTTATTCATTCCTTCTGATATATGAAGTAATAATGCATTAATTTTTACTGCTCTTTAGTATTCTGTGGTATGATTAGACCATAATTTATTTATCCCACTTTTTATCTCTAGATAGTGCTGCTCTTTCTTGTCCAGTTCTCCTGGTGAACAAATGCAGGAGTTTCTAGGGAATATATCTCGGGGTGGAATTATAAATCAAAAGATACTGAATCTTTAACTTTATTTGGTACTACCAGGATGTTTTCCAAAGTGGTTGTACCAGCCTACACTCTCAGCAGCACTGTACAAGAATGCCAGATGTTAGACACCATCAAAAGCACTGGGTGGTGTGTTAACTGTACTTTTTCGTGCTCATGAATAGCATTAAAAACTTGCTGGTTGTGTAAGCAGAGTGAGCTTAGTTCTGGATTTGTGTGCATCAAAGCAGCTCTTGTAAAGATGTGCATTTGGTCTACCCCTATTTAGAGGACAGCAAAATTGCTCATTGTCACGTTGAATTTTTCATCCTTAAAGTTAGTGAAACCTATTTTGTAGGGTTGTAAGATTGAGAGGGATAACTGAAAAGTTCTTAGGTAACCATGCTAAGGCTTTGGGAAGCACTCTTCGTTCTTAGTTCCTTTTTTCCACACTTGAGTGACTCTTTATTTGAAAGGTGATTAATATCCGACACCTTGAAAGAGGCAGACATATACAATATAGTCATAATCTGTATTGCTTTGCTTTTAGTCTCAATTATCTGTTGATAGGCTGTGCAAATGGGTACCAAACCAGGTTTGCCATTTAAAAATTCAAATGAGCCCTAAAATCTTCACCGGCAGAGCCAATTCTAAATGTAGGATAAATATCAGTAACTGCAAGTAACTGCTGTACTGTAATATCACTTTCTGTATAAAATTGTCAGCACAGAGCAGCATAAATCAATACAGACTTGTAAAACTAAATTAAAAATAGAATAAAGCACTTTAATATTGTTTATTGATTGGTCAAAACCTTAGGATATTATTTACTGAGAATGTGCTTATTTATAGATGAGCCTTGAGGTTAAATTTATCTCTGGCCTGTTCTTTGCTTTGTCTCTTTTCTTTTTCTTTTTTTTCCTCCTTTGTAAAACTGAAGTTCATCTGCTAAAGCAAGCTGGCCCAACCTAGTATTCTGTGTGCTGACTCTTTAGTTTGGGAGTGGAGATAGAATTTTTAAATACTAAGTTACTTTAAATAGAAATCCGAGTATAAAAGACATTTATCATAATGAATACTGTATTGTTAATCTAAATAAAGTAGCTTTTAGGATATTTGTTGATTGTTAAAAAAATTCTTTTGGAAAAAGGACTCATGGCCCTGGCTATTGTGGCTCAATGGATTGAGCACCGGCCTGTGAACCTAAGGGTCGCCTGGTTGTGGGCCAGGTCCCCGGTGTGGGGCACATGAGAGCAACCACACATTGATGTTTCTTTCCCTCTCTTTCTCCCTCCCTTCCTCTCTCTCTAAAAATAAGTAAGTAGAATCTTTTAAAAAATGAAAAAAAAAAAAGGAAAAGGACTCAATGGACATAGAAAACTGGGTGGTGATTGCTGGGGGGGCAGAGGATATAAGGTGATAAATGGTAATGGAAAAAATATAATGAAGATTATATATTTAAAAATTCTTTTGAAACTGCCATCTTGGTTTATGAGTACTTAAAAAGGATGAAAAGGCTCAGAGTTTTTTTCTGATTTATTCATTCCTTTTTCCTTCCTCCTAAAGGAGTAGACAGTCTCTTAAAGTTCGGGAACATAAAGTTTTGGGACCTTACGTAGATGGCTTATCCCAACTGGCTGTCACTAGTTTTGAGGTAAGTTTTATTTTTTTTTAAGTCATTAAATAACTACAGTAAGTTGAAGTATGCAAGTGATGTTGAATATATTTCTATATGAATGCTTTATAGCAAGCTTATTGGTACTACTCATTCTCTCTAAAACCCAGTAACAACGCATGCCAAACAGAAAAAAAGGGCCTTTAATCACACTCCTCAACCTGCTTTGTTGTGAAGGTTTTACAGTGTGGCTGAGAGGCCCAATGTTTTGAGCTTGCTGAATATTTTCACTAATACCACTTTGTTGAGATTGTTCTACTTAAGGTTGCAAGTGATGCCCATCTTGACAAGTATAGACAGTGTTTGGCAGTTAATTCAACCCCTTCTCTTTGATAGGGTCTCCTCGTTTTCATTACTTTTCACTCCTCTATTTCCTTTTTAAAAAAATCAGTTCTCTCTACATTGATTGACTTGTTTCATTTTCCTACTTCTTGATTTTTATGCCTTCTTACATCCTGATTTGATGTTTTGCCCTCATTTTTATTGTCATTACTTTGGAAATATCATAACACAAATTGCCATCTGTTGCTGAAGAAAGCCGGTGAATGATGAGCAAATGCACCCCTTTACTTAGTTGTGCTGTTTCTTGTTATGGCTGTCCTACCATTGCTCAGTGGGACTAAAATTAATGTGTGAAGTAACTCTCTCTAACCATTTAGATGACATTTTTCAGACGGTTACTACACTTGTTGGAATGATTACTTTGTAAGTTATATTAACATCTAATCACTTTGTTGTACACTTGAAACTAATACTATATTGCATGTCAATTGTTATTGAAAAATTAAAAAAAATTGAAAAGTAAGTGAAGACATTTTTAGTATTGTTTAAATCAGAAATACAACGTAGTCATTACTTTAAAAACACCTAGATTCTGAAGTGAATGGTGACCTCTTTGGTGTAGAGGTGCTCAGTTGGCACTGGTTTGCAGTTCAGCGTGGTTGGGGTCAGTGCTCATCTCAGTACTTGTTAATTAGAGCCGGGGAGCTTGTGCTTTGTGTCCCAGCTCTGCCTCTTATTGGATGTGGGAAAAGTTACTTGACCTCCATGAACTTCAATATCCTTGTGTGTAAAATCGTGAGAATACTTTCTTTATAAGGTTCATTCATCAAACATTGTATGAGAATCCATAGGTTCCAAGTGTTGTAAGGCAGGTGTACAAATGTGAATAAGGAAAATTCCCAGGAGAGCCACAGTGTTGGAGGACAGAGGCAAGTAAGTGAGCAATAGATAGCTACACAGAGTTGTTAAGCCCAGAGAGTTAGAATAAAATAAGGTACTAATTGTTATTGCGTATCTGGAGGGCTCAGTACATATTAGCTCTTTTCTCCCATAGGACCTTATAAAGGAAAAAATAGGTAGTTAACAGAGAAAGAAGACAGTTGTGGGTGGGAAAGAATAGGGGAGTCGTTTCCTACACTAGAGAGCGCTCTGAGGGAGGTGGCAGCTGAACGAGGCTCGATGAAGGAGAGGCAGGGAGGGTTTTATGGAAGGGTGGTGGCGAATGTGTCAGAGGACCATAATTAACATTACACCTGTGGGCAGGAACATTCATATGTTTTTGCTTATAATACTTTCCTTATGCTTTGCCTCTAGGATATTGAGTCATTGATGTCTGAAGGAAATAAGTCTCGGACAGTAGCTGCAACCAACATGAATGAAGAAAGTAGCCGCTCCCATGCTGTGTTCAACATCATAATCACACAGACACTTTATGACTTGCAGTCTGGGGTGAGCAACTGGACAGATCCTTTGGTGGCAGTAAAGGAACTCAGAATACCTGCATGGTTGATGTGTTTCATGTTTGGGTTCAGCTGCTGAGAATTTTGTGCTGGGTTTTCTACCAAGTAGTGGAGCTAATTTGCTTAAATCATGTAATTTTTTAGATTCTTCTTTAATATATAACTTTTTTTAAAAAGTTGGATTTCTTGTGTGACCTCCCTAAAGAGTATGATGATGTCACCAGACAGCTTTAATTATGTATCCTTTGATACTGAAATTCACCTAAAAAACAACTGAGTCTACCTCATTGTCATTAAGGGATATTAAAGAGGAAACCACAACATTTAGCCTAAAGAACACTTTCTCAAAAGAAGAGGAATTTGACCTGAATAAATAGGAATCCTCGTGTCCTAGTATTTCCTCATAGGCACATAAAGTCTGCAGCTTCCTGACTATATTCCAGAAAGTGAAGTGTGTTTGCTTCCCAGCTGCCAAACACAATGCTCCATTACCACACCAATTTAAAGTTTGCCTATGAAATTGCTGGTCCAAATAACTCTTCTTACCATTTAAAATCTTCTTGAGAAGTTTGCCTCGTTATAGTGGTGGCTGGTCAGGTTGCTCTCAGAGTGCTGATGTGTATGTAGAAATCCGTGGCTTTTGCCTTCATGTGTGTTGTTTCTGTCTTGTTTCCTGCATCCAGAACTCTGGAGAGAAAGTCAGTAAGGTCAGCTTGGTAGACCTGGCTGGTAGCGAAAGAGTGTCCAAAACAGGAGCCGCAGGAGAGCGACTGAAAGAAGGCAGCAACATTAACAAGTAAGGTGGCCAGTGCTCACCTGGAATGTCACATCCAGTGTACTGTGTGCCTGGGGGGACTTGGGACATAAAGGGTCAGACGTCTCTGATCACAGGTGGCTCGGGATCTATGTGGCTTCAGTAAACTGTGTCGAGGAAAAACAACAGCTGGCCTCTGTAGAGATGCATGAAGTTATTTAAACTATGTGGTGCAGCCCTGCTCAAACATTGTACAAATATTTAGTGCATCAGTGTATGGAATGTAGCCTTAGGTAAATGCAAATTACAGTTTCATTAATAAAATCATATAGTAAATTAACTTTGGGAGCTTACTCTGAAGAGAAAATCTGCTTTGAATCTCTTGGTAAGGCTAGTACTGTTTACACATCAATACTTAAAAAAAAAAAAAGAAAAGCTTAGCAGTTATTGAATAATTGCCATACTGAAATCTCACTGTTTGCCTTGAGTGCCTGCAGTGTGCCCAGTGATGCAGGGAAGGCTGAGCACAGAGTAGCGCAGGGTGTGTAGGGGTTTGCCAGGTAGACAATGGAGATAAAGTCATTTTACACGGCACATGCAGCAAAGCTACAGACAAGTGGAAGGACTTGTTCTGTCAGGAGTGCTGTACCCAGGACGGCCCCCGTTGTGCGAGAGGAAGTCTCTCTCCTTTCCAGCATGAGAAGGAGCAGGGTTTGCATTGAAGAGGGTGTGCTCAAGCCAGACTGCCCCAGTTTAATCCTGCCTCCACCACTTACTAGATGCATATGTGTCATAGGCAAATGATTTCACCTGTCTATGCTTCATTTTTCTCATCTATAAAATGGGAATAATAACATTACCTACTTCATAGAATTGTTTGGAATTAAATACCCATAATGTGCTTAGAACAATGCCTGGCACATAGCATGCAACTGAATAAAATTAATTGTTGTAGCTATTGTTTTTATAATCCATGTAAACAGCATAATCATGATCTTTATTCCAAGTTCAGCAAAAATCAGTGTAGTTTGTACTTGTAATATGTTTCTATTGTGACTTACAACTTGGGGTTCTGTTTAGGACAGAAGGTGACAAGATGTAATATATTCAGGAACATGTCTGTGCAGCTTGCAGTTTAAAATGACGTTAGCACATTAGAATTTTAGTATACACAAGTTTAAAATTAGAAGTCAGCCATTGCCCCCCTCTCTCCAATGGACACAGCCACACTCACTGCAAAGACTGCTGCTTCAGGAGTTAATCTTCCAGTCATCTTGGCTCCTGCTCAAATAACAAAAGGTTTTGCTATATTTGATGACAAAGCATTGTAGACGCCAAGGCTGGCACTACAGCTCTGCATTCCAAAAATGAGCTCAGGACCAGGGTGGGAAAGCAGAAATGGGCGTGTGAGGGAGCGGGTACCAAAGAGAGGACTGTCACCTGTCCTAGAGACTTGTGTGCTGGCATTGGGCCATGCCAGCCCTGCTGGCTGGGGCTGTGGGGAAACACTGGAGATTCTGTACTGTGAATTTGTGGGAATTCGGAGTACGGCCTTGATGTGTAATGATCACTAACTCTTATTGACCTCTTACAGTGTGCTAAGCATCTTTCTGAATGCTCTGTGTTATAACTCATCTGATTTTCACATCAGCATTGTGAAAGGAGTCTGTTACCCCATTTTGCAGATGAGGAAACTGAGGCAGAGAGCTGTTACATGATGTGTCCAGGGTCACAAAGCTCTAAGTGTGGATCTTGGGTCTGGTTATAGGCATTTTGGCTCCAGAGCCCAGGCTCACCACTGTGCTTGCTGTGTTTGGCATGACCATGTGTTCTGTCTGCCTGAAAAAAGTTCTGATTGATACTTTTGTCCCAGAGTAAATATTATCATTGCCTCCTTAAATTTAGACACGAAATTATGTAGTATCCCAAACTGAACTACCTCAAGGCCACATGATAACATGATTTTGATCCCCCAGCAACTGGCCTGTTTCCCATAATGACTTATTGATTGAATGGAATTCTCTTAGCATCCCACTGTCTGTCCTTATTATGTAGTGCCTCTTTCACAAATGGGTGTGTGTATCCTCTACTCCTAGTCTGTGGACTATTGTCTCCATGTTTAGGTTTCTTTATAGTTTTCAGACCACACTCACATACATTATTTTGTGTGAGGCTTATACTAGGTATTTTATTTTTTTAATCTCTGTTTAAAAATAAGGAAACCGCTGGTTGGAGACATTTGAGTAATTACCAATAAAGCCAGATAGTTTAAGCCTCTGTTACGTGTCTGACATTGCAGTAGATGCTGGGGGTGCAAAAGGAATTTAGATAGTGTTGTAAACAGAATGCTGCCTCGCTGCCTCGCCTAGAGGTCTCAGGTCCTAATTCCCAAATCTGGCATATAACTTACTTTAGAAGTTAAAGGGATTTTGCAGATATGGTTAAGTAATTAAGATTTTGAGATGGAGAGATTAGCCAGGTGGGCCTGATGTAATCACAAAGCTCCTAACGAAAGAGGGAGACAGGAGAACCAGAGTCAGAGTCAGAGTCAGACTGAGGCAGGGCGAGGAAGTCTCCAGCGGCCATAGCTTGCTTGCAGATGGGGGAAGGGGCCATGAGCCATAGAAACTGGAAAGGGTGAGGAAACAGATTCTCCCCTACAGCCTCCAGAAGGAGTGCAACCCTGCCAAACCTTGATTTTAGCCCAGTGAGGACATCTTGGACTTCTGGCCCCAAGAGCTACAAGATAATAAACTTAAAACTTGTTTTAAGTCTCTGTGTTTATGGTTATTTGTTCAGCATGATTGCTGCCCTTGGGGAGCACATAGTTTAGGACAGCAGTAAGTCACTTCATTTGAAAAAGTGAAAGGAAGAAGGATTTTGTTTTTGACTGGACAATGTTGAGAAATGCTACATAACCTAACATTTAAGCATGGAGCTATTTTTTATAACACCTTTATCAGCCTGCAGATGTCTGCCAAGTTGGTCTTATGCTTTTCCAAAAATAACTTGCTAGAAGGGAGTGGAACTCCCTCTGAACCCTTTTCCCTGAGCCTTAATCCAGGGCTATTTACTCCACACATCTCGCCAATCTCTGAGCTGGTGCACATGCACCAAGAGCCCACTGTGGACTCAGGTCCCCACCAGCTGTCCTCCAAGTTCTCGGCCTGGCATTGATACGTGGTAACTGAGTGAATGGGACATTCTTTTCACAGTGAGGCAGCGCTGTAGCATCTGCACAGCCGTCTTAGAAACAGCAACTCACGATCCCCTCCTTACCTGTGATTCTAAAATGCAAAAAGTTCCAAAAACCAAGTGCTTTTTTTTCTTCATTGCATACTTTCTGGTAAACCCTTGCCTGAATTCTCACGAGGCTATCTCTAGTCTTTATCTATATTTGTAGTTTTTATTTACTCTCTTAATGTAGCCATTCATAAGTTTAACTCTAGAATTGTTCATGTATTTGGTATTTTACTGTGGAGTGCTGTCTCAGATTCCACTGATGGTCGTGTGTAGTGTATGCACTGAACTCCCTAAAATCCAAAGTATTATGAACTTTAAGATACATGTAACCCCAAGCATTGCAGATAAGAGATATGAAGCTGCACTTTTTTAACCCATTTTGCAAATATGTGTTGAACACTGGGCATAAGAACCCAGGGATGAGTGAGTAAGATGGAACCCTGGCCTGAGGAAGTGCAAGGTATAGTGGGGAGGGGAGCCCTTAGAAGGGCAGCATCGGTACATTAAGTGCCATAGACATTTCCACACAGGGTGCAGTGGGAACACAGGTGACAATTCAACTGGAAGGTTCAGGAGGTTTCCAGAGGAGCTGCTGGAGTCTCTTAGTTATAGAAACTAGCCTTATGACCTTTCTGTGCCTCAGTTTCCTCATCTGTGAAATGCAGATGAGGAATAAGCCTAAGAGTAAGGCTATTATGAAGATTAAATTAATTACTCATATAAAGTGCTATGACGGTGCCAACACATAGCAAGCTCTACATAAATGTGTACTAATAAAATAATATAATAAGTTAAAAATGCTTCCTGATAGTTCCAGCCTTAAAATCAGTACCCAGTTGAGTGCTATAATTAAAGAAATTTCTGATGTTTCCTAAGCTTTCTCTCAGCCTCCTGTTTCGGCTTTTTTTTTGATGGAACATTAATAATCCCCTTAAGCAAACTTGTCAGGGACATCACACAGACATTAGTATATGCTTACTGGGCTGTGGATATAGGAGCTTCATCTCTCCTTAAGCTCTTAAGTGCTTTAAAACACACATCATTCCTTCATTTTGAGAGCTAGGGCGCTACACGGCTGCACCACCATGGCCTGTTCTGGGCTGAGAGGTACAGGTTGTCTATAGACCATCTTCACAGGGAGTACATCTGAAAAGTCAGTCTTCTGCTCCACCTGTCTGTTGAGGGTGGAATGAGGAAACCTATCCTTTCTGCTGGAGTCTGGCTGGTTCAGCTCCCTTGAGAACTTCTTTAGATCCTGGAACACTGTCTCTAGTGCCCCAAGGAATGTCACTGAAAATGGGTCCATTTTAATCTCAGAAACTGCCAGTCCTTAAATGCAAACAATTGTCATCCAATGAGTATCTTTCCTGGTCTCACTTGCATTTCAATTACTGTGGTTAATAATAAAATACATCTCCAAAAATGAGTTCTAGTGAACTTGTTCTAGAGTTAGTAATATATGATACTCTAGGATTCTGTTATATAATTTGTAACAATATATTACTTTATAAGTTGAGTGTTGCATATGACTCGGTTCTCCTTTCTTCTTGAGTACTTTCCATGACCCATGTTCATTTCCTCTTGGAAACCTCACTTAAAAGGGTATTGCCTGAAGGAACTTGTGCCTAGGGAGAATAAAAATGGCTTACCTCTGTTCATTATTCAAGGGTAGGCAGGAACCCTTGTTAATTTACCACTTGTACATTGCCAGGTCAAAGTATGTGGGGGGAAAATCTGAATAAATGTCTTTACATTTAACATGAGAGACCCATAAAGGACAGAGCAAAACTCTGCTCTTTGGGGTGCAGTAGCCGCATCTTTTGAGGCATGTGCTATTTTTACCTCAATGTTTCTCAAAGCACTTTTGTCAAATACTAGTTCTTCAAGTGGCTTTGGGAAGAAAAGGATCCCTGGACAAATAATTTTGATAAAGGCTACTTGTAAATCGTAAAGCCTTCCTTTGGACAGTCACAGTGCTAAAAGCTCTGAGAAGTCCTGCAGTGATAAATCCCATAGAAATTTAACTTATTCCTTGAACTTATTAGATGAAAGAATTCTAGGAATAATGTATATTAAAATCTCCAGAACAAATTTCAAAAGAACTTGCTTTTGGAAATGTTGGTGTATACTTTATTATTATACCACAGCAGTTGAGATAGAAATGAGGCTGGGAGTGATACTCATTAGATGAACATTATTTGAGTTTATTAATTTGCATTAGCCACCAGAAAAAGGTGGTGAGTGGAAATGAGGCCTGTACTATAGGTATAAGGGTTTCCTTCCCTTTCAGGTGATGGTACTGTCTTTCCCCCATATTTTGCTTTTTCTTTTTCACTCTTAAGAACAGAGACTTACTTGGGAAGAGTACTAAATGCAAATCCACTAACTTCATCATCTTTCAACTAATTCTTTAAAAGCCAGAAACTGTATTCTGCTATACGCAATAGAAACCAGCTATTGTGACAACCAAACGGTATATTCATTTTTCTCACTTAACAAGACACTCAGAAGCTGAAACAGCACCTTAGAAATGCTGTCAGGCACACAGCTCTGCCAGCCTTAGTGTATGTTCATGTCATCCTCATAACCTAAAGATGGATGTACCATTCGAGGCATTGTAGCCATATCTGTGTTGCAAACAAGAAGTGAGAAGGAGGAGAGGTAAAGGACTGCCAGCATCTATCAGCTGTATAATGTACCTTCTCTATCAGGAGTAGGTAACTTTCCTGGAAGCCCCTCCTACTACTGTCTCCCTACATCTCATTGGCCAGAAACTGGGTTTGATGACTTCCTCAAGCTGCAAAGGACTCTGGGAAGTGGAGTTTTTAGCTAGACACATACTTCCCAACAAAATTAGGGTTCTGTTAATAAGAAGAGGGGGAAGTGGATATTGGTCCAGCACCCACAGAGCATACCAGTGATGACAGAATTAATACTTTTTAGAAACAGATCCATGTTCTGTTCTTTAGTGTATTACAGACTCAGTTTTACTCCACAAGTACTGAATGCTTTCTGTAAGCCAGGCACAGTGACTGATGAAGGAATATCTATGGCAATAGAATGATGACTGTCTTCATAGTGATCACAATCTAAGTAGAAAGCGATAGAAAAGTAGATTTAGGCATACCTCATTTTATTATGCTTCACAGATGTTGCATTTTTTTTACAAAGTGAAGTCAAGACCCGCCAGCAGCAAAAAGATGACATTTTATTGCATTTGCTCTATTGTGGTGGTCTGGAACTGAATTTGCAGTATCTCCAGGGTATGCCTGTATATAGCTAATGCTAAAAAAGTTTGATAAATACTACAGTTATGATCTTAGAAAAAAATCGTATCTTCTCCTAAGGGCAGGAATCTGATGGTTAGAAAGTTATGTAGGTTGGAGGACTATTCAGAAAAGTCCCCACACAAAAAGTTGAATTATGACTATTTTTTCTCATTGACTGGATTTTTGGAGCAGCTTTGATAGTGTTTTTGATCCTTCCAAGTTTTATTTGCTTTCTCTTTGATCCCTAATTGTCCATTGTTATCGATAGGTAGAATTTTTTGAAATTTTCAGTCTTAAAGCATGGCCATCTGTTTATATGAGTTATCCTCTAGTCTAACTCTTCTTTCACCTCCAGCCAGCCCCTCCCATTCCCTTCCACACCCCAGAGATTTAAAGATTAGGAGCTTCCTTGCTCTCCCTATCTCCAGTAAGTTCATGGAAGGAGCAGTTCTTGGGTAGAATTGGAAAGATTCCTGGAATAACTTTTTTCAGCTCTGAAAATTGGAAAATAACTCCACCCTGCTCTGGATACCAGTGAGGCACAAAGGCTGCCCGTTTGTCTCCAGTATGAGATGACAGTACTACCAGGATCCATAATGGGTGATTCTGTTATATTTTTAAACTCCTTGGAATAAAGTTCTCATTAAAATATGTAAACCTATTGTCCACCTTTCACACACTGAACTTCCAAACAGGACAGCTTTTAGGATTCCAGGATCATTGCTTCTGGGTGGGACTTAGTAGGGGGGAATGATGTGGACCCTGTGTCATCAGCTGACCTGCTCTCTCTCACCTCCTGGAGTCCGCTTACCCTGTAATTCACTTCTGTTTGTTTCAAGGAGACCGTAATAGGTGTAGGTAAAGTTCTTGTTCTGAACGTGTACACACTGTTAGGTAAAAGGCTGTGGCCTCTACTAATGATAAGCTTCTCTGCGTAAGTTATAGAGCAAAGTGTATGCGGTAACTGGAGTTGTGTCATTTCTGTCCAGCTCCACCCCCCGCTCCTGACGCTTACGTGCTGCCCTGGGCTCGCAGAGTGCGCATAGTGCAGTGGAACTGATGACGCTGTGCCACCACTTCCCTTTTTACTTCCTACACTATAAAATTAGGAAATATAAGTAGTTGCCATAAGACGAAGTAATGAGCCTCAGTGATTAAATATTCATGACAACCCCAAAATGTATTTTCATATCAAGGGCCACAGTGAACCTTAAAGTTACTAATACTGACCTTTCAGTATTTTTACTGCATTGGAGTATTAAGAATCCGGGATACTTCAGAGAATTGTTTTCAACTAAAAAATTTTATTGCAATAGTTGCAAAATTGAAAAGTACCTTATATTCTATATGGAAGCAGAAATGTATTTTTGCCTTATATCGAACTTTTACTTTCCTCTGTTTCTTACATATCACATGCAGTTTTCTTAAAGTTGTTAGCTTTGGAAGGATGACTGAAATTGCTGAATTTTTCTATAATTAAAAATTTTTTAAAGCTTCATTGAAAAATACTTCACACACCACATAGTTTGCCATTTCTAAGTGTACAATTCAATAGCTTTATTATATTCACAGTTGTACAGCCATCACCACAATCTAATTTTAAAACAATTTCATTGCCCCAAAAGAAACCTCACGTCTAAGTCATTCCCTTTTGGCCTCTTCACTAGCCCTAAACAATCACTACTTCTGTCTCTATAGATTTGCCTATTCTGGATATTTCATATAACTGGAATTGATTAATATGTGGCTGTATTATTTCTTAGTGTTTTTATAACAGATACCACAAATTGGGTTGCAGAGTTTATTTTTGGATGTTCTAGAGGCCAGACATCCAAAATTGAGGGTTTCTTCCTTCTGGGGGTCAGACGGAAAATGTATTTTGTGCCCCTCTCCTAGCTTCTAGTGGTTGCTGGCATTTCTTGGCTTGTAGATGAATCACTACAATCTGTTTTGTGTCTTCACATGCTATTTTCCATGTGTGTCTTCACATGGCTTCTTTTTTAAAAATTTGAATCCTCACCTGAGAGCATGCTTATTGATTTTAGAGAGAGGGGAAGGGAAGGAGAGAAACATCAAATCACATGTACCCCAACAGGGACTGAACCTGCGACCTACGCATGTGCCCTGAGGAGTTGAACCCTCGGCCCTTTGGTTTGCAGGATGACACCCAACCAACTGAGCCATGCTGGCCAGGGCTTCACATGGCCTTCTTATAAGGACACCAATCATTGGTTTAGAACCTTCCCTAATTATTTTCATCATAAGGACCCTATTTCCAAATAAGGTCATATTCTGGGGTACTAGTGGGCATGAATTTTGGAGGGGTGGGACTGTTCATCCCAGGACAGTGGCCTTTTGTGTTTGGCTTCTTTCACATAGCATAATTTTTCCATGCTCATGTGGTAGCATGTATCAGAATTCCATTCCTCTTTTATAGCCAATACTACTCCATTGTATGGACATACCACGTTTTATTCATCCCTTCATCATTTGATGGGCATTTGGGTAGTTTCTACATTTTGGTTATTGTGAATATGCTGCTGTGAAAATTTCATGTACAAGTTTTTGTGTGGACATGTTTTCATTTCTCTTGGGTTGGACTTGTTTAACTTTTAAATCTGTCAGTCATGATGTACCTATTTATATCACTTTGTGGTAATGGCTGTTATTAAAATTCTCGTTCACTATCTACCTCTTGAATTTACTTTGCATTTCAGTGACTCTTCAGTAAGTCAACATTGGGGAATTATGTTTTGTGAGAAATAGACTTTCTTTCCTTTCAACTCAATTTCAAGCCTGTTGTTGACATTCTAAAGAAAGCTGTCTAGGCTCTCACTTGCCAACCTCTGGTCACTTGCTGATTTGTGCCCTGCCTTGTTTTTAGAAGTAGTAACATTTGATTTTTAAAACTATTTTGAAAGCATTTTCTCTTTGTGATATCATGTACCCTTCCTTGCAATCCTGTGAGATCTGAGACTGCTCTTTTCTGGCTGCTAACATGGGAACCAGTTGAGTTCCTTTTAGAAGAGCAATTGGAATGTAACTGTGATGCAGAGAGGATGTCCTTCATCCCTCGGTACCACATATCTGTTGTTTCTAGGTCCCCTTTTCTTCAGGTGCAGAGAAGATGCATAAGCCAACAGGGAGAGCCCAGCAGCCTAAACCAGTGGTACTCAAACTCAAGCCTACATCAGAATCACTTGAAGGGCTTATTGAAGAGCCCATTGACTGAGTTCCGCTCCAGCAGTATCCAAACTGCAGCCCGTGGGCTGCATGCAACCCACTATGGCTGCGAATGTGGCTCAACACAAAATCATAAATTTACTTAAAACATTATGAGATTTTTTTGTGTGTGATTATATGTCTCAGTGTATTTAGCCTGTGGCCCAAGGCAACTCTTCTTTTTCCAGTGTGGCACAGACACCAAATGATTGCACACCCCTGCTTCTGATTCAGTAGGTCTGTGAAGGGGCCACAAGACGCATTTCTAACAAGGTCCCCACTGATGCTGATGCTGCTGGTCCCAGCATCACATTTTGAGAATCATAGGCCTAGACGACTAAATGTATTTATCATTTTGGGTATCCTTCAATCAGGCCTTCTTAAATTTTAATGTGCATATGTATCACCTGGAGATACCTTAAACTGGTCCTGATCCAATAGGCTGGGGAGGCTTCAGAGACTGTGTTTCTAACCAGCTTTCAGGTGATGCCAGTGCGGCCGCTTTGAGAAGCAGGGGTTGGAAGAGTAGCCATATGCTGTCCTCTCCTTGGGTAGTTGTTTTTGTAAACTGTAATAACTCTACATGAAAAAACTTGCCAGGTTTAAGCAGAGGAACGGTACATACCTTACAGTGGGTAGTGGATAGGGACTCTGCAGGTTACATGGTTATTCTTGGAAACAAAACCAGAGCCCAGCACGGCCTGAATTAGATCCAAAGAGTAAATGGTTGAGACTTGAAGCATAATATTTGGAGTAAAGTTTTCCATTGTGATCTGTTAAATGTAAGCTTCCAGGTTTTGAAATGAATGTTTCTCAGGTCCTGTAATGAACCAAAATCAATTCTTTAAAAAAATATATATATATATATTTTATTGTCAACACTATTACAGAGGTCTACCATTCTCCTATTATTCCTTCCTTTACCCCCCAGAATAGATTCTTATAGGAATTCTAAATTTATTCTTTTAAATCAATAAAGTTATGTTTTGTATCTCTTTTTCTCAGCTTCTCAACAAATTAATGTAGACTTGATTGTATCAACTTTAGGGCTTTATTCTGTGTATTTTATACTTATTACCTAGAATGATTATTGAAAACCAAATAAACATTCCATAAAATTAATTTTTAAATTATTCTCTTGGCAGATCACTGACAACATTGGGGTTGGTTATATCATCACTGGCTGACCAGGCAGCTGGCAAGGGTAAAAATAAATTTGTGCCTTATCGAGACTCAGTCCTCACTTGGCTTCTTAAGGTAATTCAGCATTCCAGTGCTCTTTTCCAACTAAAAGTTGATTGTGTCAGAGGTGACAGCTGAAAGGTGTATGCACAGCTAACTAAAAATAGAACAGCCCTGGCTGGTGTAGCTCAGTGGATTGAGCTCCAGACTGTGAAGCAAGTGGTCACCAGTTCGATTCCCAGTCAGGACACATCCTGGGTTGCAGGCTAGATCCCAAGTAAGGGGTATGCGAGAGGCAACCACACATTGATGTTTCTTTCCCTCTCTTTCTCCCTTCCCCTCTCTCTAAAAATAAATAAAAAATCTTAAAAAAAAAAAAAAAAACCAGACAGAACACCTGACAATGTAGTACTATTATCCCAATTCCTAGGAACACAGAATGAAAACTCATTTCTGTTGCCTTTTATCTCATTATAATGCTGTTGATGGACATTATTCATTGTTGTGATTTAGAGAGACCATATTTCATCTTGTCATAAAACTATTTGTGAAATACAAACCCATTTTCACATAGCATTTTCTTCACAGAGAATATCACACATGTGTGTCTACTGCTTTCATCATACCTGTTGTCCATGAAATGGGCCTGGTTTCCTAAGATGCTGTTTGAAATATTTTGCAGGACAACTTGGGAGGCAACAGCCAGACCTCTATGATAGCCACCATTAGCCCAGCAGCAGACAACTATGAAGAGACACTCTCTACATTACGATATGCAGATCGAGCCAAAAGGATCGTTAACCATGCCATTGTGAACGAGGATCCCAACGCAAAAGTCATCCGGGAACTGCGGGAGGAGGTCGAGAAACTGAAGGAGCAACTGTCACAGGCTGAGGTAATGTACAGGATAGGGAATGTTGTCAGAAATGTTGTAATAACTATGCATCATGACAGGTGGGCACTAGTCTTATTGCAGTGACCACTGTGTAAGGTATATAATTGTCTAATCACTGTGTTATATACCTGAAACTTGTATAATATTCTAAGTCAACTATAATTTTTAAATAAATTTAAAAATAAAAATTCAGCCTGGTGTTCCATATATTTGAAGTTTCCTGACTTGTTATATCTGAGCGGTAAGGACCTGCTTGCTTGCAGTCCTAGGTCATCTCCGTGTGGTTCAACATTTCAGTGTTGATTGGCATCTGCTATATGCTAAGCATTGTGAAGACAACATAATTAAAATCTTCTGTCCTAGGATACAGTCAAGGAAGTGGAAAATTAAGGGAGAGTTGCTGCTGCTACCTCCTCATTGTTTGCTGTGTTAAATCAGTTGGTCCTTGAGAGCATAGATCTCTTCCACCTGAAAGCCAAAGAACCAATTGTGATGTTTTTAATTAACATTGTAGACTGTATTCCCATAGGGCTCTGCAGTTTTCAGAGAAGAATTGTGTGCCACCTCCTCCTTAAATCATGGAAGATAGCATGCTCAAGAGTAATTAAATGTTAGGAATAATTCAGAAATATTTTATTACCTTTCTCTATATCAGCTCCTGATAGGAAACAAAATCAATAATTTTGCATTGTTGCCATCTTTCCTTGGCTTTACCTAGACTTTAATGATCACATCCTCTTCCAAATACCTGTTGCTTTAGGGAACTTACCAGGTGGCGAGACACTGTCCCATTTGAAATAGGTGATGTGACTGAGGTGTAGCCCAAGTTCCTTAGGTTGAGTCACATGTTTCCACATGGCAGGACTTGGGTGTGTACCTCAGGCTTCCATGGTCACGTTCCTTCGCACCACCTTTGAGGGTTGGAAAAGTCCTAAGGGTGGAAAAAACATAATAGCTGTCATTTTATTGAGCACTTGTGTACCAGGCACTATTTAAATACTTTTTATCTATTGGATTATCCGCATAATCATGCAAGTCATCAATAGGCGATAAACAGGAAGGAGTGAAGCCAGAGATTTGAATACTCCATTAATTGGTATTCCTGGCAGTTGTATTATAATTTTTTTGTTTATATCTCTTTCTCCTCTTTCAGGGTGTGAGCTCCTATAGTTCAAGAAGCTATGTTTCTTTAAATTTTTTCATCCCTAACCCCTAGTACAACACTGAATCTGGAAGGCGCTTAGCACAATGACTTGCGCATCATAAGTGCTCAATAAATGTTGCCATTTTTATTGTCATGGTTATACCATCAGTCAGTGCATCAAGCATAATTTTTTTTATTGATGCCAAAAAGGGTAGCAAACACCTGAAAAGTCAAAATGCTGATACCCTTTGAAGAGAGTCCTGATCCTGGGAGGAAAGTGTAATGCTTCTGGAATTTGTTTAAAGGTAGATGATCTACTTCTTACCTCTTGTCTCTGAATCTGCATTTTCACTGTGACCATACAATCTAGGCCAGGTGGGTAGAACAACACCTGGCCACAGGAGAGATGAGCCATAGCAGGTTCTCCTAGAATGTTCATATATGTCCCCAGCTCTGCATGTCACTTTCAGGCTCTGTCCATACTGTGAGACTCAGGCATGCTCAGCTGGCCTCCAGATCATCGCTGCTTCAGCTTCTTGTCCAGGCTCTACCATCCTTCCTGTTCATAGGGTTATACTCATGTTAACAGAGGGTGTCAAAGCATATCATTGCAAATTAAAGGCTTCCTGAAATTTACAAGCTGCACATTATCTGTTTTTAGACCCCTTAGTTATTCTCACTAAACAAACTCAAAGGGAACTTACTCCTCTTTTAACCAGATGTCCTTCATCCAGGTGAATAATAAATACACTAAGTTTATTCCATCATAAGAAAAGTAGTTGGAGGGTCCCCAAATTAAATTTTAAAATAAGTGAGAAGAATTTTCACCTTTCTTGGTAGGTTAATATAACTGGAATGCCTTTATTTGTAATGTGCCTTGATCTCTGTCTTATTGAAAAAGAAAACTGCTTAAATAAACTTTTTTCTAACTTTCTATTTTGAAGTTGAACTTTAGCATCTTTTAAGTCTTTAAGTGTGAAATTTAAGTATGATGGGTAAAATTACTTTGTAATGATTTGTATCAATTTAATTCAGGGCACTGGTATTTCTTTTTCTCCTTTAAATAGTAGCAGTCATTTTGCCTCTTACATTTCACTTGATTAGTAAAGGTCTAAACCCCACACTGACAGTGTGTGAACTAATTGCTTCCAACAGACTATTGATAACTGCTTAAGAAGGACAATAAGTGATTGTCTTGCTACATAGTGGAAAAAATTAGAAGATCTGATAGCTCTGGTTTCATTTTAAAGGCTATGAAGGCCCCTGAACTGAAAGAGAAGCTGGAAGAGTCTGAAAAGCTGATAAAAGAGCTAACAGTGACTTGGGAAGAGAAGCTGAGGAAAACAGAAGAAATTGCACAGGTAGCTCAATAATGTAGTCCTAAAATGTGATTCTTTTTCATTTCCCATCTTTTCTGTATCATCAGTCACTCGTGATCCTCAACAAGTCTTTTGAGAACTTCCTTCTGATGAACTAGACCGCGAAGACCAGTTTAAACACTGGCTGTGTGTCTTTATCAGCTGCAGTCTGGTCTGTATATCTGCTGCATGTGTTGGATAGCACTGAATTTAAGCAGGGATGGTATAGGAAATGCTTTAATATTTCCTGTTTATCACATTCAAACAAAAAACTGCTGTGATTTTAGGTTCCTCAGCATAGCACATGGCAACCTGATTGACAGAATTTGTAACATACAGAACACGATAGCTTTCCCAATGTAGTTGATTCTTTGGGCATGTTAGAAAATGCTGTGTGAACTTTCCTGGAGATAAAATATAAAGCAAAGACTAGTTCTGCACAAGTGTGTGATTATGTGTCTTATGAATCTCTACACTATGCTTTCCATAAACATTTTGAGTTCACTGACCATTTGGAAATACTAGACTACCCTAAACAAGTTGCTTGAAAGCAGTAACTGGAACCTAGTCCAGCTGTTTGCTGGACACACACATGCCTAACTTCCTGCCCCTCTTACATTGCTTCCTGTTTTTCCTTCATATTTAACTCCATTGGAAATTATATATATTTACTCATCTGTTTTTTTTATAGTCTATCTCCTTCCACTAGAATATAAGTTTTCATGAAAGAGAGGGGCCATGTTTTGATTGCTGTCGAATTCTCAGCCCTAGATCAGTACCCAGTCATGAGAGAGTGAGTGAATGAATGAATTCAGGGCCTTCAGCAATAGGGACCAACCTGCTTTCCAGCCCCATCTCCCACTACTTTTCCGCATTTAGCAGGAGTTCTTGGCACCTGAAATCCTCCAGTATGCCCAGAGTCTTTACTCGGCTTTCCGTGCCCTTCCCATGGAATACTCTGCCTTTATCTTGCTATTCCCCCATTTCTTCCTGTTGAAATTCTTCTTATGCTTCAGGAACCACCTTAAGTGTTCACTCTTCCTGAAGACTTTCTGGTCTCTTAACCCATCATGATCCCCCTCCTGTGTTGTTCCTCAACAGTGGCACAGAGCTCTTCTCTTTTGTCTCCAGTTATGTAGTCTCCCTCCTCGACTAGATGCTAAGTTCCTTTAGGGCAAGATGGGGTCTGGTTCACTCTTGGTGCTTCCATAACACAGACCAAAGATGTCACACATTTTAGGCTGTAAATAAACTTGGTTGATCTCAGTAGAATGTGTAATTTCATTGGCATTGTCCCCAGAAACAGTGACTTACACTTTCCATGGATACATCTGGTAAATAGAACAACAAATAGAGTTCCCCACTTTTGTCTGCTTTGTGTGCAGGAGAGACAACGACAGCTCGAAAGTATGGGGATTTCCTTGGAGACATCTGGTATCAAGGTGGGGGATGACAAGTGCTACTTAGTCAACCTGAATGCAGACCCTGCTCTCAATGAACTTCTGGTTTATTATTTAAAGGTAAGAGGGTATATAAACACATGTTTGCAATCCTGATTCGTTCATGTACCATTCACAATTGAACCTGGGTATCTGACCCCATGATTTTGCTTTTCATATCCAGCTTAATCCTCCTTAAAAGTAAGAGGATTCATAGTATAGTCAGGTCACTATTGAGAATAAAAACCAGCAATTTTGTATTATCCTGAGATGGTGCATTTGGGGCTGATTTCCTGTGACCATGAGCATCAGAGGTGCACAAGTGGGCAACTGAGGGTGTCATATTGATCCCTGGCTGTGGTGACAAGAATTCTGACAATATTTAGGTTCAATCACAAAAATCCTGAGAAGCTCTGGAGAGTTTCAGTTGTGCTGAATAATTCTAAAGCAATCTCAAGATCAGTATAAGGTTGAAACAAACTCTTGTGGTATATTAGAAAGCTAAGGTTCTTCTGTAACGTATCTCTCCTAGACATACATCCACAG
The DNA here is from genome assembly GCA_004027475.1 of Anoura caudifer. Classification (NCBI taxonomy): domain Eukaryota; kingdom Metazoa; phylum Chordata; class Mammalia; order Chiroptera; family Phyllostomidae; genus Anoura; species Anoura caudifer. Next base: position 114,379 of record PVKU01004755.1, read on the forward strand.
AAAATAACTTTTGGTCCTGTACTCACCCATTTAGTGTGGAGGTGGGATGCCGTCAGCCATGTTGGATAGCTTATTGCCTCCAATCCCAAACTTTTCACAACTCATTTGCACTCTTTAAAAATGTATCAAGGATTCCAAAGTGTATCTCAGTTACATCTATCTATATTTACTATATTAGGTACTAAACCTGAGGCCATTTAAAAATACAAATTTGGACCTGGCTGGTGTGGCTCAGTGGATTGAGTGCCAGCCTGCTGACCAAAGGGTTACTGGCTTGATTCCCAGTCAGGGCACATTCCTGGGTTGCGGGCCAGGTCCCAATTTGGGGGCGTGTGGGAGGCAACCGATCAATGTATCTCTCGTACATCGAAGTTTGTCTCCCTCCCTCCCTTCCCCTCTAAAAGTAAATAAATAAAATCTTTAAAAAAATACAAACTTGTACAAATATACAGTCCATTAATCTTCAGAGCCATAACATCACACACCATGTAGCCTCTGGAAAACACTGTATCCTTGTGACAAAACAAGAGTGCAAAGGCAAATAGCATCTTAGTGTTTTTATTAGTTTTGACTTCATGAGCCTCCTGAATGGTTCTCAGAGACCCCCACAGGTTCTCAGACCATGTTTTTTGGAATGCTGACGTATTTTGTTAAGGGAAAAATAAAACATCTGTTTGGAATAGGGTACCCTGACTGAGGTTATTTGTCATCATACACAAACAACTTCTGATATGGTAGTATATAAATAGATGTTGTATGTGTTGGATAAGTAACTGTCAAGGATTGGAGAGCTAGGGACTTGAAGGCAAGTTGTATAAATGGTCCACACTCATAAATCTCTAAATAAAAAGAAATTACCCCCTTGTGAAAGGTTAGATAGACACCTTGTTAAGGATTCTGATCTGCCTAATGAGAGAATATATGGAATGCAATAGAAAATAAGCCAGAATTGAAGCAAGGAGTTTTCCATCCTCCTTTTTTATTCTACTTTTTCCAGAGACATTATATAACAAAAATAGCACCTGATTTGTTGAGAGTCCCCTAACATTTAAGATCTGCTCATTCAGGAATGAGTAAGGGGAAAGGAATTGTTTCTGAAATCTCATTTTGAAAGACCAGGCCTTAATGCTTTCTCAGTGGAATAGAAAGTATTGTTATCATAATGGTTAAATGACTTTTAGAGCAAAAGAAGAAGTGAAGGAGATGAGCAGTGGATTGAATCACCAGGAGTCACGGTCCACATATGTGTGAAGTTTGAGGTCCTTAACATCACGTTAATCTGAACATCATATAACCAGGAGGCTTCACTCTTCTATGTAATACTAGTATTAGATACTCAGCTATTTTTAACATTTTAAAAGTTATGTGGCTTAGCCCTGGCTGGTGTGGTTCAGTGGATTGAGCACCGGTCTGTGAACCAAAGGGTCACCAGTTCAATTCCCAGTCAGGGCACATGCCTTGGTTGCAGGCCAGGTCCCCAGTAGGGGGTGTGCGAGAGGCAACCACACATTGATGTTTCTCTTCTCTTTCTCCCTCCCTTCCCCTCTGTCTAAAAATAAATAAAAATAAAATCTTTAAAAGTTATGTATTTTCAAGTATAGCTTTCCATGAAACATTTTTAGCGGTTCTTGAATTTATATAAATGTTTTCAAAGCACTTTTGCTGTTAACTCAGGTGGGCCTTAATAGAATCCCGTTAAATAAGTCCAATTGATATTATCTTCCTTTTGAAGAAAAAAGAACGTGAGACTCAGTGAAATGATTTGCCTGTGGTCACATAAATAGTAAGTTGTCCAGTTAAAGCTGGAACTCAAGGTATTCTACTGTCAAGTCTGATTTCCTTGTATTTTAAAGCACTATCTGATCACTGTTGATCAGGGTTGCCCACTCCCCACTCCCCTACCCCACCGCCAATCCTGTTTTAACATTTAAAAGAAATTTAATGTATTAAGGTAAGCTTTGACTTATAGTGCTCCAGACATCTTGCATCTCCTATCTGATTCATTTACTGTTGTCATGCATTTATTGTTGGGTTATTGAAATTGATTGTGATAAATTTGTAAGTAACTTGTAAATAAGGGTTTTTACTTTCTTTAATACTCTGTTCTAGGACCATACGAGGGTGGGTGCAGACACCTCTCAGGACATCCAGCTCTTTGGTATAGGCATTCAGCCTGAGCACTGTGAAATTGATATTGCATCCGATGGTGATGTTACTCTTACTCCAAAAGAAAATGCAAGGTAAGAAGAGTAGATGGCTACTTACCATAGCTTGAGCGCCTCATTTTCCAAAGGAGGAGACTGCCCTTTCTATCTTTTTGCTTCAGTTATATCGAAGTTAAGGCTACAAGGATTGTTTTCCTGTTACAGAGAGCTGGATAGCAGCATTTCAAACACCTGCTTTGGGGTAGGCTGATTCTGCTTTGACCGGCACTTTGTTTATCTGAACTTCAATTTCCTCCTGTGGTTAAGTGAAGCTAACGGTAGACAAAACATGCATGTCACTTGGCTCAGTGCCTGACACGTAATAAATATTGAATGAAATTAGTTGTTACTCAATGCAGTGCATTGTGTAAAAAGCAGTTAATCAGATAACTCTATTGTTTTGAAAAACTACTAAACTAGGCTGTAATATGGAAAAACTTAAGAATTGACAGAATAATGTATTTATTTTTTAGTTCTATTAGATGATGTTTAAATTATTTAATAATCAGGTATACTATTTAAATAAAGTTCTATAGTGATATTCATTAACACAAATATTGTAATTCAGAACACTCATTTTTATGAGGAAAACATTATAGTCATTTCAAATTATTCTGTTAATATTGGCCATATAAATTTCTAAGTAATGAAAAACTGAGACTTAATAGCATACCTGATACATGAAAGTTTATAGATCTTGTATTATAGTGATATTATTATTATTAAAATATTTAATGGTAAAATAATACTATTCCTTAATTTTTACTTATTCTAAGTTCAGATAGTCCTTAGCCTTATACTTTATCCTCCTCTGTTAGAAGCTTTGGATTTCTTTGTACTCTTTTTTTGAAATATAATTAACAAATAAATATATATATATTTACAGTATGCAACATGATGGTTTGATAATAGTGTCTTTTAACACTATGTCTAAAAATTATTTTTATCAGCAAATTTTTTCATACCCAATTTTAATTCCGGTTCCATGTCTTTTCATCCTACTCTTCTTTTTTCCCCACCCTGCCCAATCTCCTTTCCTGGAACCCCAGGGTAGCAGTTCATTCATTCAGTATACTTTGCTCTATGCTCTGTGCTGGGAATGCCTGGTAGAGGGGAATGTATAGAATCAACAGTTACTATACAGGAAGATAAGTGCTTTTTTTCAGGTGATCCTTATAGCCTGCAAATCTGATTACTGAGGAAATGTGGGATATTTGTAGGACTGGAAGTGGATATTTATTATATTGTAATGGGAACACAGCAAGTGGCAGTGGAGGAGAAGAACAAAAAGTATTTGAAAATTACTTGAAAGTCAGAAAATTGTAGTGATCTGCTTGGGGAACAGAATGGGACTCCATTAGTGAAGAAAAAGGGGAATTCAGCAATGATGGCAGGTTCTTATCTTGGGAGACTAGATAAACAGCAGTGCTGCTAAACCAAATAAGGAATACAAGAGGAGGAACCAGTTTGGAGGATGAGAGGTCTGAGAGGTAATGAGCTCAGTTTGGAATACTTCGAAGTGTCCTTGGGCTGCGAAGCTACACTAAAGATAGAGATTTGGGCATTAGCAGTGTTGCCTGTCTTGAAAGTGGATTGAGAGTGTGTACTGTGAGAATCAAACCAATGTTTTTGGGGTGGTCTAAGGATAGTCCATGAAGGAGGCTGAGACAAGGGAGCCAGGGAGTCAGTAGATAACAGGAGGATATAGTCATGATGGAAGCTAAGGGAAGAGACAATTTTAAGGAAGGAGAGGTCAGAATAGAAGCCAAAAAGAGTCTCTTGTGTTTAGCAATTAGGAAGACACCAGCAACCTTAGGGTGTTTAGATACCATATAGTTCTGGGTGTGGAAGGAAAAATGCAAAGAAGAGAGAATGGTAGGTGAGGAAGTGAGTTAAGAGTCTTGGTTCTGAAGATGGAAGTGGTGTTGAGGACATAGTAAGAGAGGGATATGGGGTTAAGAACTATCATTGTTGCTTCAAAGCTATCCTCAAATCTACTGATTCTCTCTATAGTAATGTCTTAACCATTCTATTGAGTTCTTAATTTTAATGTCTCTATTCTTCATTTGTAGAAGTTCAGGAGGCCCATTTTTAGATATGTTCTCTACGGGTAGTCTTGTTTTTACTCCATTGTATGCCATTAATAATTTTATTTTCACATATTTTATTGTCTTTATTTGAGAATTCTATTCTTTGAAGTTGTTGGGACCTCAGTCTGTTTGTTGTATCTGCTGATAAGTTTGCTTCCTAAACAGTTTATGGTTTCTTAGATGCTCTCATCTTTAGCAGTTGATCTGTGGGTGCCTCATGGCCTGGGTGAGGGCACATAAATTCCTGCAGAGAGGTTTTATATTTGCTTGTTCCAAGCATCCCAAGCAGGTATCCAACCAGAAATTACTTTTTATGCTAATTTCTTGGCTTAGGTACAGTACTAAACCAGACAGCTTCCTTAATTTTTTCTTTTTCATTCAGAGCGTACTATAAATGGCAGAGTGATATGTTCATATGTGTGTTGAGGGGCATGCACATGTGTGCATGCATGTGTCTGTATGTATCCCTGGACAGGGTCCTCTAAAGACAGAAGTTATCTCATAATTTAGCAATAAGTAGGAGAGGCAAAGCTTACTATATTCCTCTCTCATGTACTCTGGAGCTGCTCTTTGTGTTGCTCTGGAATGACACTGCCCAGGAGGACATTCTGAGAAAACAGGAAGGTTCCATAACTGCTAAAGCCACTTTGGTGGCCACTAGTTAGGTGATGCTCTTGAGCATTGAAGTATGGCTAGGGAGCGTGAGGAACTGAACTTTTAAAATTATAATTATGTATTAAAAATAATGAAGGACACAGAGGGACACATCTCTATTATTGGTCATACTGCTATTTCTAGAATTTCTGAAGAGCCTTTTAGATACCTCAGTAAACAATGGGCAAATATGTTCCTTAGAAAGTGACTACTGAATGTTTACTTTTTAGGTAGAAATGTATTCCATAAAACTTTCAAAAAAAACCCTTTTCATCATCCTTTAGCAAAAATGTGTACATGTATGTGTATACATATCTATATATGTATAGACACACCTATATATTCTGATCTTGTGTTCCAGTTTGCAGACGACTAAATTAGTTTCTAATGCCAAGTAGATGGGACACAAACTTTTGAAGCTTGAGTTACAATGATGAGAGTCATTTTCAATGGCAAGAATGAAGAGAACATGTTAGTGTAAAAATATACACACCAAAGTTTTATCATGTTTATGTATAACAGATTACAAAGATTTAAGAGAGTATTTCCAGAGTACTCTTATAAGTAAAAACTTAGCTACTTGATTTGAAATATTTCTACAAAGGAGTGATTATTTCCATATGTGAGTTCTACTTACTCCATAACTCTGCTTTAGAGTTCTATAAATATTAGGAGCCAGAAAATGATATTATTATATGAGAAAAGTAACTTATTGAAAAATTAAAACTCAAAATAATACTAATTATTTTTCTCCATTAAACTTCTCCTGATAGTTCTTTAGTAAATTAAATTTTAATTAATTAATTATTCCCCTTGGGTTTTTTTTGTTTGTTTTAATATACCAACAAAATCTCTTTTTTTAATTAAAGGAAACATTTATAAAAAGACCAAACTTTTCAGCACTAAAAATTCTGGAGGACTTTTCCTTCCCCCCTAAAAAATGTCAGTGACTGTGCTTTAACTGTGTCAGAGGATCAGTCAATGAGATCTAATCAGAAAGCTCTTACAGTGGGTTATTCAGGTGACTGACTTCACGGCCCCTTGATAGCTGGTAAGCTGTAGTAGAGTTGCAATGTAAGAAATGCTGCACTGTTGAAAGGTCACCTACGAATGTCCACTGGGCTAAGCTGCTTCTTCAAGGTTTGTTTCAGACCCGTCAGAGATGCATGGGCCAACCTGAACCCAGAGATGCAGTGCACATTGTTCACATGTAATAACAAAGACTGTTGGAATTGTCTCCCCCACCCCCGTTGTTAGTTTTGCTTTACAATATGTTTGGTTGCTGTTTGGGATTTAAGCATGGTATTCTTTTTCTGTTTTCTTCATTTTTATTATGGAAAAAGATATAAAAGTGGAAAGAATGCTATAAGGAACCCCCATATATCCATAATCCAGCTTCAACACAAGTACCTCATAGACAATTATGTTTTATTTACATGCCCTCCACATCTCCTCCTCCCTCTTCTCTGGGTTATTTTAAAGCAAATTCCAAACATTATAACTTTGCATCCATAAATATCTCAGCTTGTATCTTTTAAAAGATGAATATTCTTAAACATAATTTTAATACCATCACATCTAAAATAATTTAACAATAATTTCTTACTAACCATTATATATTCAGTGTTCAGATTTCCCCAATTACCTCATAAATGTTGATTTCCAGTTGTTTTTTGAAATCAAGATCCGAATAAGAGTCAACCTTTGTCATTGGTTATTATATCTCTTAAATCTTGTTTAGTCTATGGGTTCCTCCACCTTCTCCCCCCAATCCCTTTATTCTTGCACTGTTTGTTGAAGATGCCTAGTTGTTGGCCTAGAGTTTCCTGTTATCAGCATTTTGCTCATTGTATCCCACGGCATCATTTGGCATCTCCCTCTGTCCTCTGTGTTTCCTAAATTGGTATTTACCTATAGAAGCTTGATTAGATTCAGCTCAAATTTTTACAGAAGTATTCCGTAGGTGGTGCTGCCTGTCTCCTACAGGCTGCATACCACATCATGTTCTCTCTCCTTGGGGGCACTTGCAGCCCTGGATTATCAGTGCTTATCAGTGGTCTCCAACCTTTTTGGCACCAGGGACCGGTTTCATAGAACACAATTTTTCCATGGGGGTCGGAGGAGTTTCCGATGATTTGAGCACGTTACATCAGCTCACCTCTGGCTGTGCAGCCTGGTTCCCAACAGGCCACGGATTACTGCTCATCTGTGGCCCGGAGGTTGGGACCCCTGGCTTAGATCATGTGTTTTAGAAGTGGTTATAATTCTCCCATTCCTTCTTAAGGTATTAATAGAATACATCTATTAAGAGAAAGTCCCGCCAGTTATCTCTTTAGCTACTGGGACTGGGTTTTGTGCTCTTTACCATTCAGCTGACCTTTTCCTTGGTGTTCCTTCAGGTCCTGTGTGAATGGCACCCTCGTGTGCAGTACCACCCAGCTGTGGCATGGTGATAGAATCCTGTGGGGCAATAACCACTTTTTCAGGTAACATCTTTGTATTCACTAATATTTTCATATACATTTTTTATCTGAGTGCAAAACAAGTTGATTTTCTCTGATGGTGAAAACCCCACAGAATTAATTTACCTAAGAGGAAACGGCGAGATTGGTTGAAAGACTTTGAAAAAGAAGCAGGCCCACCAGAGCATGACCTTGACGCAGCCAGTGAAGCTTCTTCAGAACCAGACTATAACTATGAATTTGCACAGATGGAGGTTATCATGAAAACACTGAATAGTAACGGTAAGACCCTCACTTCAGATTTCTGTGTCTTGGGCAGTTCCTGATCGCATCACATTCAATGAGGGATAAGTATGTATGAAGTTGTGCCATTCTGAAAGTGTAGACACATCACATTGCTAATTCCTTAAAAAGGCCATAAGTGAGGGGCTAATGAAAGTATTCCAGAACCTAGTCAGCTCTCTTAGATGTAACCAGGAAGTAGGTGGGAGCTTTTGGAGACCCCTCATTCTCAGGCCAGTTGTAGTAACATTTCCATGGCCCTAGAGTGCTGAGTGACTGTGCTGGAGTTTCCTCCCAAATTTCCCTTTGCAGAGCCCATCATTTCTCAGTCCTTCAGAGCAGAAAATCACCAGGAGAATATTACTGGTAATCCAGAAATTTCAAATAGAATCTATTGGAGAGAAAAAAAGTCACAACATTTTACTATAAACTCAATTGGAAATTATACCCCAAAGAGACTGACTTAAAAATGAGTGCTGGCTTGTGTGGCTCAGTGGATTGAGTGACGGCCCATGAACCAAATGGTTGCCAGTTCAATTCCTGGTCAGAGAACATGCTTTGGTTGGGGGCCAAGTCCCTGTTTGGGGGCATGCAAGAGGCAACTGATTGATATATCTCTCACACTTCGATGTTTCTCTCCCTCCCTTCCCCTTTCTCTAAAAATAAATAAATAAAATCTTTTTTTTAAATGATAGCTAAAATAAAAGCTTTTATGGGTTCTTTGCTTGACCTACACTCCAGCCTGTCTCAGATCCTTCAGGAAGAGATTCTCCTTAAAGTATTATTTCTAGATCCCTCTTTCCAGAAGGTTTTCAACGATTGTATTAAAGTTCTTCCTATCTCTATTTAAAAGGAAGTCTTTTACCTACTTTCTTCTGTGCTTACACACTTATGTGAGTTCAATAAAATGCACACCAAAGTTTTTTCTTGCTTGCTTATATAAATCTGCTTCTTCCTTTTCCCATCTCCCAGTCTTCTAATCACCGCACTTTGTACCTGGGATCTAGATGCTGGACAGGAAAATTCTCCCATTGCCAGGCACAAGACTATGTTTCTAGGACTAGAAGTATTTTAAAGGGATATGGTTGAGGACTGCATTCAGGAGCACATGAGCAAGTTGGTTTCTGGATGTTGTCCAGCCTTACTTTCCCATTCATCTGTTCTGAGGATCCCTAACTTGATACCTGAGGATCCCTAACTTGAACGAGGGAGGATGTCCAGGAACCCTGAGAGCTCTACCTAGGCTCTCTAGAAGGGCAGCCTCTACCTGGCAGGGTGCTTAAAGAGGATTTTGGTTTTCACAGTTGAGTTTTTCCCTTAAACGTTTACTACTTCACTCTACTCCTTGAATAAGTCTATCCGGGAAGAATTTGAGCATGGCTAGTGAGTTGTTGGTCAGATCTCTGGTATATCAAATTGGGGGTTCTGTTGCAAAAATAAAGATTTTGATTTATCTCTATGGATTTTTTAGCCTTAAAGACCCCTCTTTTTAATTATAAAGATGAGGTTTGAGGAAAAGGTCAGATTGAGAAACGAGTGTAGTGTAACAACAAAAAAGGAGGGAAAAAGTAACTTTATGAAAAAAGTTTGGTGATTTATTGTTTTAAACATGAAGATTACAGATTAAGTTAGCTATTGGAGCTTTTGACACTGCAGCGCAGGGTGGACCACAGCTAGAAGTCAAGCTTCAGTCCACTCTGCTACTTGCTCAGCAGGGCGGCAGAATCCCAAAAGACATTTCACGTTGATGTTCGGGCATCAGGATCACATTAACATATTGTTTAATGACGTGCCTGTGCAACGAGCCTCCTGTGAATGACTTTTTGGAAGCCTGGAGGGACAAGCCTGTTACAGGAGGGTGTAGGCTCCACACTCCAGCTGGAAGAACTCCCATTTGAAGAGAACTTATTTGTTTCAGTGAGGTTACAGAATTCTACAGGTCTCTATCCCCTAACTCTGCAGAGTCTCCTAGTATCAGTTGAATCATGTATCATCCCGTATCACAGATTTCTAATTTAATCCAGTTGCTAGCCTGTTATCATATACATAGTAAATCCCTGAATAGCCAATGAGTATTTAGTAAACGTTTGTTAATTCCTTCAATCCTCTTGACCAAACCAATTAGTCATCAGCATCCTGGTTCATGGTATTAACACGAGTTATTCATTTATATTCCAGATCTGGCCTTGCTCTCCAGTGTTGATTTTATCTACTTAAAAGTAATGTTTTCCTTTCTCCTCCCAATTGCTTACCCAAGTTCATTGGTAAATGGAGCTTCCCTGTGGGACACATAGACATGTTCTGATGCAAGTACGGAAATGCTGGTGGCTGGACACTGTTCTTACGATTCCCCTCTGCTACTAGGTGGCTTTCCAATAATAAGCCTGTCTGCCTGGTGGTCATCCCCTTGGTGGTCCTATTTGAAGATTCTCTTCCCTCTCCTGTGGTTTCAGACGAAGCTCCTCCACAAACAGTGGGATAAAGGTTTTCACTGATTGCCATTAGCATGAGGGAGCTTGACTGGGTTTTAGCAGTGCTGCTGACTGACGCTTGTGCTCCATGCTTTGGCAAAATCTGACGTGATTGGGCAGAAGCTGACTTTTTTGCCGGTGGTGCTCTGCATCCTTGATTGAGGAATGTTCCCTTTTCAGTTAAGATCCCTGCCTCCCATGTCCCACCTCCACTACCTTCCCCATAGTTAAATCTGGTAGCTGTTCTTTTCCCTCTGCATCCAACAGCACAAAAGTGTTGCTGGTATCACTGCTGCTACTGCTAATGGCTTTATTACTGTTGAAAGCACAGCAGTCAGAACATCTTTCTGTATATGCACTTACCTGCATTATCCCAATAACAGACTAGAATAATGTGTTTTCAGTCTCGAGAGTAAATGATGATTGAAAACTCAATTCATTTGAACTACGAGTAAAAGCAAGCCACCTAGTATCTGTAGACAATAATGCCTTCTCCCCAAGGGTTCAAAATTAGGAATCAGACACTTATCTATTTCACAGAGTCAATGGTAGCTCCAAAGTCAAGAACAATCATACAGCCCGCTTATTCCGTCTGGGATTAAAAGGTTCTTTTGTCCCCAAAGAGATCTACTTCCCTTCAATTTGGTGCCTGGGGCCTCTTGGTATGAATGAATTCTAACTCTCTTTATCACATAAATGCCCTTCAACCACCACCACCATCACCACCACTCTCTCTTTTCCATTCTTGGGACAGACCAGTAAATTTGAGCTCATTTCATGGTTGCATACCAGGTAAACAATAAACTAATGAAGAAGAGGAGTGCTCTGCCCAAAGTAAATGTGGTCCTTTTTTCTCTTCCTAAAATACCACCCTCTAGGTATCTTGGCCTTAGGCGCCAGACTCACTTTGTTTTAAAACAGCTCATTCAAAAGGGGGAAAGTGATAGGGGGAAATTAAAACTGTGGGCAATGTTTTGATAGTCGATTGCTCACTTGAAAATAAGCCAAATATTCTTTGACTTCTGTCCTAGGCCTTATTATAGAGTCAGATTGACTTGCTGATTAGAGTGATCTATTTTTAAAAATATAGGTAATGATAAAGGCTTGAAACTGGTAAATTAAAAAAAAGAAAATGTTATCAAATATATACAAGAGAAAGTTGTTTCCAGACTTGTGTTAGGATTAGAATTAAAAACGAAACAAAACAAAACAAAACAGAAACTCTCAGCCCCTGTACCTCTACCAGGGCAGAGTCCCGGGGCAGGGCTTGCCAGGCTACAGTGGGGCAGGCGCAGGGGCGGTTGCTTTGGGTGGCTCTGTCTTTCTTAGCTGCACATTGATTTGTGGCCACTGACAAAGCCTGGGGAGTAGTAGGGGTGTCAGTCATGACAGCTGCTGAAGCGGTTTAAGCAGCCTCAGTCACACTGCCGCTGCCTCTTTCACAGAGCCCTGCGGTGAAATCCCCTCCACTTCAGAGACTTAGGATCCTGTGTGTTTCTGCACACGACTGACTGACAAGTGGAAATGAGGGTTAAGTGTCTTCTTTAGGGTCTTTTAGCAAAAACTCTAGCATATACTTGTATGAAATGGTACGTTTTCCAGTCTTCTTTCTCTAGAAAAGGCTTCTCTCTTAACTCGTAAACACTGAGCTAAGGCTCTTGAAAATAAGGCTCTGTGTAAATAGAAATCAATGGCGAGGACCTTGTTTTTTACTTTTTAAACCTGAAGTCTGAATAGAGCAAAAATATGTACTATCTGAGAAATATATTTAAAAAAAAATTTGAATGAGCTTTTGTTCTCTAGGCCTTGCATTTAAAACTCCTTCAGACTCCCTCAAAAAAATTCACCATGTTGTTCATTTTTTTTTTTGTTTTCCAGAAAATTTGGGGACATGTCAGAAATTCTAATGCTTTGGGGTACATAGATTTTTACTCTGTAGCAAATGTCCACTCGTGGTCTGTCTTTGTGTAAGATTTTTTTTGGGGGGTTGAGGTGAGGGGGCTGATGGTGGTGGTTAATTTTCCATTACGTTTTCAAGTAACATATTTTAGAGACTCTATGAAGAAAACCATTCTGCTTTGAAAAAAAATGCAGAATTTGAGAATCTTATATCAGCAAAGAACAGTATTTTTTTTTAAAGTTTGGGTTTGGCAAAAGTAGGTTTACACTTATGAGTATAAGAAACAGTTTTTTCTTGTAGTATTATTTATGAATTATTGAGTTATTTTCCATATGAACCACTGTAAACCTACTTTTGCCACATCCTGTATTCTTTAACAGAGTACTAATTCTGAGCAAAACATTGAAAGCTAGAATACTACCTTAATTTACTATTGAGTTTATGTCTACCCCAGCCAGTTAGCACTGAACTGAGAGGTCAGATGTGATCTTAGGTCAGCTATTTAACATTTCCAAGCCCCAGGTCCTCATCTCTGCAATGGGAATGATGCACCCTCTTAGGTTTGATGATGCATGCAAAGGGTATATATAGCTCCTCTACATGAGATATAGCCAGTAGCTAATAAAATTATAATTGTTATTGTGGTTGTTGTTTTTATTTAAAAAGCTCGCTGATGCTGTGCATATCGTGATATTTTTATTGCTTTCTCCTTTTTGTTTTGTATGATTTAACCTTATTTTTTTAAGTTGATATACTCTCTTTTTCTCTGACTGCTCGAATAGAGATTGGTATAACTTACACACTTATTTCACAAATTGATAAGGGCCTTCTGGAAAAGTCTGTCAGTAGCTATCATCAGGTGTTATGCAAAATCTTAATTTCCCACTGTCATCCTGGAAATTAAACTGACAGTCAGTATGTGGAAATAGAACACATGGCTCTGAGTAGCTGGCAAGCGTGTCCATATACAAGGAGGAAATTAAGTCCCAGGCTAGTCTGAGAATATGAGCACATCTAGGTCACCTGCTCCTACATGTGTGGTGGTGACTTTCCAGGCTGTCTAACGTACTCTTTCCCTCAGTCTGCTCACTTACCATCAGTAACATTCTTCTGTGTACACAAGGCCAGCGCCTTAATCTTTTCTCCATGGCTTTGAATTCATTAGTCCTCACCAAGGGAATGTTCTCCCTCAGCCAGTTAACTCTTCAGGACCAAGTGTCACCTGCATTCCAACCCCCTCTAGTCACAGTACCACCCTTCTGAGCATGACCTATTGGTATTTTTATGCCTGTTCACCCGTATACATATTGGTGATCTCTAGATCCGGAACAGCAAGAATCACAAAAAGAGCCATTTATTTTTGCAAGTGAATTATCCTCTTAGTTTTCAGCACCTGAAAAATTGCCAGATGCTGTACTCAGTATTTTCAAATATATACAATGATCTGTAAGTTTTGTTCCTCTCACATTAGAGAAATTCAGGCGTAGTATGATTTGTGGTTAAAATCAGAAATATAAACCATTTGACGTATACCAAAACTGAATGCTAAATGGGCATAGAAATTCACCAACATAAAAATCAAATCGGTGTGGCTGTGTCTTTGACATTATCCTAGATTTCATGACGTTTTTCTTCTCAGTGCATCGGAGATGCACTCAGTGCAAATTGAAGAAAATAACATTTATATATATGGAATTTACCTAAAATGTTAGTGAAAAGAAAGCTGAAAGGATTTCCCACAGGGCCGCTCAGGCCTCTGCTGGAAAGCACATCAAAAGGCCATTTTCTGGGGGAGGGAGGAGGTGGCTCTTGCTGAAGCAGCACAGGCTGGCCGCCTGTCTTAGCCACCACTGAACACACCTTGCCTTGTCTCTTGGCTCACCAGACCCAGTTCAAAATGTGGTTCAGGTCCTGGAGAAACAATACCTGGAAGAAAAGCGGAGTGCACTTGAGGAGCAGCGGCTCATGTATGAGCGAGAGCTGGAGCAGCTCCGCCAGCAACTGTCTCCTGAGAGGCAGCCCCAGAGCAGCGGCCCGGACCGCCTGGTCTGCAGCATCCAGACCGCTCAGCAGAAGGTGACGCAGTGGGCAGAGGAGAGGTGAGGATGGACCCGCTGGACCCAGAGGCCAGGCTCTAGGGCTGTGGGGCATGGAGGGAGCGTTGTGAGACACGTCACAGGGGGATAAACCTAGCACAGAAGGAAATCTTAATCGCATTTTTGGATTGTAACTGGCTTTTCTTTTCAAGGATGTTGTCCAACCTTGGTATGCTTATAGTTAGTTGTCAAAGACATGCCCCCCTTCCCAACCCTTCAGTAAAAATGGTACCAAGTTTGAAGGCTTAGACTGTTAAGATATTAAAATGGAGATAGTCTGAACTTATTCTCCTTGTTTTTTATTTCTCCTTGTTTTTTTATAATTTTAGATTCTGTTTAAATACTTCAGTGTTAAGAAATCTCATATATACAAACTTTTAAAAATTATGACTTTAAAACATATCAGAACTGAGGTAGTGGTAGAAGAAATGGTAGTGATAATACTGATAAGAACAATAAATTATTCCTAACTTCTGCTGTGTTCTTACCACACCTAGGCACGGTGCTAATTTTATTTAATGCTCCCAGCAGCTCTGTTACCTCTGTCTTGTAGATGGGAAGTCAGTGTAAATGCTCAGACTCAGTCACCCATCCAATGAATGAAGAGCCCAGAATTTGAAAAAGCAAGGTCTGTCCAGAGACCCATTAATAACTCCTGTGTTGTAATAATAATTAATAGTAATAAAAGCAGCATCTGACATTTAAAGAGCATTTATCATGTACCAGTGACTAAGTGCTTTACATATATTCACCTAATCTTCACATCTGCTACCATATTTTATCATTTTCACCCATGTCACACATGAGGAAACTGAGGCTGAGAGGTTTAGTGACATGCCCAGTTATTGAGCTAGTAAGTTGGGCCAGTGGGATCAAAGCCAGGGCAGTCTGACTTCGGGGAATCTCCTCTCATTCTTGCAACCGCACTGCATCTCTCTCCAGCAATGAGACACTTAACTTGAGCCACATCCAAGGAAGATGACCCCTGAGAGGAGAAAAGGGGACCCTACCCTGCATTGGAATGGTCACCTTAGTAATGTACTTGATCGTTCCAAATCAAGAGAGAAGAGTCAATTGCACTTTCCCAAGGAGCTGCCGGCTCACATGTCTGGATACTGAATATGAATACTTATCATACTTGTATTATTTTGTCATATTTTATTGTGCCTGGGTAAAACAGACAAGGGTTATCAGATGATGCTTTTTCTGAAGAGCTGCCTTTTCTGTATTTACTATGAGCTGGTGGCTTTACTCTAAGCAATAGCTAGCTACAGGTAATTGGTGTAATTGTTCCCACTGATATCCTTACTATTTATCCTCCCTATTTACTTTCCTATATACATAAGATTGCAAAAGACAAAGACAAACAGTGCAGTAGAAATGGTAGATTGCTTTAATTACATCATGTAGCATTTTTTGTTCAATGTCAAAAAAAATTTTCCACTTCCCATAATACCACACTGATTCTTCTTGAGGCTCAAATTCTTAAAAAGAAACAGAGTAGAAAGGATAACATTTTAAAAAAAAATGGTTACAGCATTGATTTCACCAGGTTTTGCTGGATAAAGTTAAGATGCCATTAAAGATAGTCATTAAGCTAGGACGACTTTTATCTAAGAAGATGTTGATGGCTTGCAAAATATTGAAGGATTCACATCTAAGTAAATGTTGAGGGTTTGAGAATCAGGTATATTTAAGAGCCGGTGAGAATTACAAAGAAAGTTAAAGATGTCGTTCATTCTTTCCTTATACTTATAATTTAGAGTAAGGTGTAAATATGTGAGAACCCAACCATAATAGTTAGAATTTAAAAAATAGTTTAATTCAATAATAGGAAGTGCTATAATGATATAATTATTTATTTGTTTATTTCCTCCACTGAAAAATAAAGTTCATTCATTGAAATATCCCCACTGCCTAGAATGATGCTGCCACTTGGTGGGCACTTAGGAAGTGTTGATTGTGTGAAATTGTTGAGTGATAAGAATGTGATGGCCAGTTGGGCAGAGGGCACAGTAAGTGCATTGGTTTTCAGTGGAGGATGAGATCCCATCAATTTGAGTCTTCTGCAGAGACTTCCTGGACAAGGAAGGGTTTCAAGGGAGTCTGAAGGGTGCAGTTTAGGATAGTCAGAAGGTGGGATGGCATTGTGGATAGATGGTTTGTCATAAACCACTGTGAAGCAATGGAGAAGAGTAAGGTGTGTTTGGGAGATTACATGAGAAATTTAGCTGAGTCTAGAAGGTGATTTGCAGAGGAATAGGGAGAATTAAGTCCCAAATTCTCAGGGTACACAGGAGGCCTAGAGACTTGCACATTTGGGATTTATCCTGTGGAAGAGAAGAAGGTTTTGAGCTGAGGAGCTGCCCATGAAAGGCAGGGCTTTATAAGAACTCTTGCAGTGGAGGAGAAAGAGCCTGGGTACTGTAAGAATTTGGGGCAAGTTTGAGGAACATGAACTGGGGTAATGAACAAAACAGAAGGAGAGAGATTTAGGAGATGTTTCAAAGGAAGAATCAACAAGGCTTTTTTTTTTTTTTTTTCCTGCATATTGTGGAAAAAAGAAAAGACTGGGCTGGCTGAAAGTAGTCAAGCCTAAGTAACTGGGGGGGAAAGGTAATTTAATTTAGAAAAGGCAGCAAGACATTATCAATGTGTGATACATTTTAGGTCATTTTTATATTAACATCTTTGCAGTGGGCCTCCTGTTGTCATTTCTAAGGTGAGAAGGAAAGAGTACAGATGTGGTTGTTCCAGGCTTATCATTTCCCTATGCAGTGAGGGCATAAAGTGTGTAAATGGTCGGAAAGAAGAGCTATGTGAGGCATAGCGCAGTCTGCTAAACTGGGTTGCCTTTGAGCCCAGATTCAGAAGTGGAATCCAGATGTACTCTTTCTTTCATTCAGTGGTATTTTTTAATACCTTACAATGGGCAGTGCACTGGGCCAGGAGTTAAGTGTAATGACAAGCAGAAAAGACAGGGTACCTACCCTAGAGGTGCTTACAGCCTCTTAGGGGAGATAGACTTTTGTCAAATCACTGTACAGATAAGTGAAAAATTGTAACTGTAAGTGCTACTGGAGCAAAAAAATCCGGGGCTGGGAGAGGGTTTTGACCTGGTCGGTTGTCAGAGAAACTTTTATCACAAGTGCTGCTGTGTAGAGAGTTGAAAAAAGAATTCCTGCTGCCACAAAAGTGCCCATTCTTGCCTTTTACCAGCTGGAGAAACCATGTGAAGCAGTTGCTTCTTTATAACTGCAGGCGTTTTTCACCTCCCACCCCCCTTTCCCAACCCTAAAGCACACAGAAGTCATAATCATGCCTGTTCCCTAAAGGGTCCTTTATTGGCTTTGGTTGGGTTTGGTTTTATTTTTGCATCACCGTATCAAAATCTAGTAGTCTTCAAGTGTTATATAATTTTTTACAATGGCTTTTACTTACATCAATTCACATATTTGCTCCTCATCAGTGGTTACCAGCAGATAGCCCACATGACCCTGGTGATAAGAAGGGAGGATAAGAGGGGATTCGGCGGCAAAACTCAATTGAAAAATATTGCCCGAAAGGTGTTTCTAACACTTTCTAACAATACGACTCACTTAGAAACTGGATTGCAGTTAGTTTGCTTTTCTTTTCGATTTTCTCATTTCCTCTTTTGCTATACCACAGGGATGAACTCTTCCGTCAGAGCCTGGCAAAACTGCGCGAGCAGCTCGTTAAAGCCAATACCTTGGTGAGGGAGGCAAACTTCTTAGCTGAGGAAATGAGCAAGCTCACTGACTACCAGGTGACTCTGCAGATCCCTGCTGCGAACCTCAGTGCTAATAGAAAGGTGAGAATGAGGGCAAGGTGTGCATTAATGACGACTGTAAGGTGGTTGTAAACCTGACATCCAAGGTAAGATCCCGAGGAGATCCTGAAGTGAGCCAGGGTATTCGTTCTTCTCAGAACTTCCTCCATAGGCCTTCTCGTGTATCCATGCCCTTAGATATGTTATGATCAGAATATGAGGATTCGAGTGGCTTAAAGCATTTAAATGTTTTCGTTAACTCTAGACACATGTAAGTAATCCCACATGCTCTTCTCTTTCATATAAATGCCCCCTTCTGAAACGGGGGATAGGTGTATGTTTTGTTGAAGTATCATCTTGAGAGTGAATTCTACAAGAAAGGAAGATGAAGACTGGTAGGCTAACTGCCTTTACATACACAGAAGAACATTCTGCAACCATTTGGATGTTTCCCATCATTTTGTCTTGAAGAATGTTTTCTTTAAGGAGAAACTTTGCAAAACAATAGTTTTTCTTCTGTTCATTTTTCCCCTCCCAGGATGTGTGAGGGAGTATCTCAATCAGTCTTGTTGGGTTTTAGTCATTTGACCTTGGAGAAATGTATTCTAAGTCCATAGTCACAGCAGTAAACTTAAAGTTTTATGTGCTTTTTTTTGTATAAGGACATAAAATTTCCTTTATAAAATTTGAAAAAAAATTGAGAAAACCATGATATTGAACAGTAGAATTATTAGTCAAATGAAAGTCCATCCACAGAAGGATTGCTGTGTTACCTATAAAAATCATGTTTATGAACAACAGTGAGCACAAGAAGGTGATTGTAATATAAAAACTGTAGAGAGAGAATTGGAATAGGAAATTTATATTTTTGTTTAGTGATAAAAATTAAATGTGTGCCTGAGTATACATAAAAGGTGGAAAATAAACCAAAATATTCTGTAGGTGATAAAATTTCATTTTCTTTTGTATATATTGTTGTTATAACTTGCTTTACAATAATATGTAATGCTTTAACAATTCAAAAAGTTTAATAAGATTTGTTTCACTTTTGTTTGGTTTTTCTTTGTTCTGCAGAGAGGAGCAATAGTGAGTGAGCCAGCTATTCAAGTGAAGAGGAAAGGAAAGGGCACCCAAGTTTGGACCATTGAGAAGCTGGAGAATAAATTAATTGATATGAGAGACCTTTACCAAGAATGGAAGGAAAAAGTCCCAGAGGTAAAAGAGATAAAATGTAAAGGAGATTTGGTCATTTTAAAAGCAGAGAGTATAGATGACTTAATCGTCAGAACACATGCATACCAGTGAATATTTGTAGTGGTGCTTTGGACATTTAGATTAAAAAGTAAAGCAGAAGTGATCTTGAAAGGAGTGCTGAGTTATATCAGTAGTGTAACGTGTGATCTCTACCCAGAGAGGAACTGAATGAGGATAACACAGTGTATTCTTGTCTGGCTGCATTTTTACTGCCCTTCAAGGGGGAAGTGAAGTGGAACAAAATTTGTGCAGTTATGTCAGTGATGTGAGAAGTTGGCTGGATGAAGTCAGCATGGATTTTATATTCATTAGCATGTGCTCCCTCCCCTAGGTGTGCTCATAGCTGGGTGGATTACTATGAATAATTTTAGATAACACACTTCATTTTTTCACATTAGAAGATTCAGTGAAGGAAATGAGGCAGCGCACAGGGAATAAAATGAAATAGGCTGCAGGTGGGGTGTGACAGGGAAGACAAGACAGTAACTAAAGATGTGCCCTCTGCACGGACTTAGTCTCCAACTAACAAGCCCTCTTGTATGCTACTTTTGTTCTATTCATGTGATGTGATTCTAAGTTTACTTTTTTAATTTGTTTGAATAAATGCTTTTTAAAAATTGTTAACACTAGTTTTAAATCATGTTATTTCAGTCGCTGTTTTATTTCCTTCTGTCCTATCCACTGACCTCTCCTACCACTCAGGCAAAGAGGCTCTATGGGAAACGAGGTGATCCTTTCTACGAAGCCCAAGAGAATCACAACCTCATTGGTGTGGCTAATGTGTTCTTGGAATGTCTCTTCTGTGATGTGAAACTTCAGTATGCAGTTCCTATCATCAGCCAGCAGGGGGAGGTAAGGACACACCAACGTCAGAGAAAATGATGATGGTTCAAATTTTGGAGATTATTTTCAAGTTCCTGAGGTTGATTGAGAGAAACTAGGCAAAGGAATCACAGTCCTCATTCTTTTTTTCTCTACTAGTATCAATAGAAACTATCAAACTTAAGTCATGGTTTTAAAAGATTATTGTAACATATTTTATATTTGTGGCTCACAAGTTTTTTCTTTGTTTTAATCAAATTAGAAATCTTTGGAAACCAGATTCAGCTCTGGGCCACGTATTCATTTCCTTTCATCTCTTACCTTCGTATACACCTTAGTTCCCTCCTGGCCTCTCAGTGGTCTTTACAAGATACAACTTGAGAGGATTATTTTGAAACCCAAAGTATGCAAAGAAAACAAGCTTTATTATCATCCTATTATTACCGCCTTATTTTTAAACTTTCACATTTCAGTAATTTAGATATACTGGCCGTGTATAGGCCTAAGACATTTCAGAAAGTCTTCAAGTTCAAACTTTTAAATTTTATCCAATTCATCAACTGATGTTTTAATTTAAATTTAATAACACTTTTATTTCATAGTTTGTCCTTCAATAACATGCAAGGTTATTTTTTGTGATTTTTAGAGCAGGCTTAATAAAATGTCATTCTGTCCAAAGCAAACCCTAGATCCCCGGTTGTGGGGTGTAAGTACACAGCCAGCCTGCACGTGTCGTAATCCCCTCCCCGCAGCCCCGTGAACACTCTGCTGTAGAAGACCATTGGGCTAGAGTTGTTCTTTGCCATGTTAAAAATGGGCACAACTCCTGGGGCAAAGGGATCCAGTGGCTGAGTCAGGGTTCTTAAGCTAGCGTCCATGGAGGGCTTTAGAGTTCCATGAATCCCCTTGAAATTATATTAAAAACATATTAGAGTCTCAAGAAGCATTGAAAAAAGCTTAAGAACCACTATCTTCTGTGTTGTGATTTCTCTTATTCCCTTCCCCACCCCCCACCTTCCAACTTCCTCATATTTTCTCCCTTGTCAAATACCATCGACCAGTATCTCTCAGGTCCTTGGCGCCAGTGCAGTTGCTGTGTGGAAGCTGGGTCTGAGCTGCCTTTGAAAACAAGCTCACTATTTAAGATGGACAGTGGCACTGACAGAATTTATGTCATACGCACACTGCAGTTACTACTACCTTAACCTGTTTTATGAAAGAGCACTTCACCAGTTACAACATTCTGGGAATGCACATTTCAGCAGTTTTCCTTTGATTCTTTGCAACAACGTTAAGAGAGGTACTGCTAAAGTAGCATCTATTCTGAGAACACCAGGAGAGAGGAAATTTTAAGCATTTTTTTGTAAAAACAATTTTAAAGGAACTGTTTCCTTGTAACTTCCTAGTTCTGTATATGCTGTTTCTCCTGGAGTAGGTCTCACCATCTCAGGGAGCTCTTCTTCACCTGCTCCCTGCCCCAGGGTGAATGCCATGCCCATTCTCTGTTCCCAAGAGAACAGAAGCTGCATGAGCCCAGTGACCATGTCTGTTTGGTTTACTATTGTCAGTACAGCACTCAGCACAGTTTCTGGCACAGTGCCAATTCTTGGCAACTATTTGTTGAGTGCATATGTTTATTCCATAACAACAGGAACATGATCTCTGTCGTAGCAGCTAGCCTACACTGTTGTTGCTGGGTTTTACCTCTCTGTCTTTCCCCACCGGGCTGCAAGTGCCCTGCCGCAGAGCCCATGTCTTTGTCTTGGTATTCCTGTGAGGCCAGGTGTTTGGTCAGATGAGTGAGTGAATATATACACACATGGGAAAGAGGTGATTCCAGGTAGGATATGATAGTAGCCCTAAGCTATTCATGGGCCATGCTGTTAAAAAAAAAATAAGAATGAAGATGACTCCAGTAGGCAAGTTACCGGGAGGTGAGTTCGGGTCAAAGCCAGACAGGATGATCAGAGGGGCTAGTGGTAGGGAGGACCGGCTCTGGGAGTGCCGGTTTCTCCTGGAGGGAGAGGGCCAGCAGCCGCCCTGGAGCTGTTGTAGAGTGCTTTCTGTCTCGGGCCTGTGTTGTCTGCAGGGCGCCCTTTAACCCCAGCGTCCTCTGGCTCCTTGTTACAGGTTGCAGGGCGTCTCCACGTGGAGGTGATGCGTGTTACAGGAGCTGTCCCAGAGCGCGTCGTGGAGGATGACTCCTCGGAGAACTCCAGTGAAAGTGGCAGTCTCGAAGTCGTGGACAGCAGTGGGGAAGTCATCCACCGCGTCAAAAAGCTGACATGCAGGGTGAGAGGACAGGAATGGGAGGCTCAGATAAATGACTTTTTAATTCAAAACAATTTTATAGAAAAATCTTAAGAGTTTTCTCTAGAGCATAAGAAAAGTTAAACTTTCTGGCAATAAATATAATGGTGAACAGTACTTTTTCCAAAAGTATAGCATACTTTTGATGACAGGTGTGTGATATTTCAAAAGCCTGTATGTTTGGCATGCAAGGAGTGTATGTTGCTTGGTGAATCATACTTGTCTAGCAAAGGTTGTATCTATATTAGAAACTCAGTTAGTAGGAAAATTTTGGAGGGATGTGTGTTTTTGTTGCCAAGTTTATATGCTGTAGTTACAGAACTGTGGTACAGATTTCATTACAGATAGAACTGCTAATGAAATGGTGCCAAATATTTTCACATGTCAGAAGACTGATTTGTTTATTTCATTGCTTAGTCTTAAATTTGGAGTAGTTAAAAATGTATAGTGTAATTTTTTTTATGGACATTACAGTTGCATTTTTAAAATCTGTCTCTTCAGGTAAAAATTAAAGAGGCAACTGGGCTGCCCTTAAACCTCTCGAACTTCGTCTTCTGTCAGTACACGTTCTGGGACCAGTGTGAGCCTGCAGTGGCTGCCCCCGTAGTGGACCCAGAGGTGCCTTCCCCACAGTCCAAGGATGCCCAGTATAGCGTGACCTTCTCCCATTGTCAGGTACAGGTGCCATTATGAAAGGAACCACGTGGGAGGCAAGAGCTGGGTGTCGTTCAAAAGTGTACTTGTACTTTAGAAGTTTTCCCCATGAGAATGTTTTATAAAGGTAGTATGCTTATTGGGCTTTCTAACCTCAAAATGTACTTCAATATAACTTCAGAATAATTACAAGTGTTTAAAATAACATCAGAAAAACCAATACTCGAAATCGTATTCCCCAGAGGTGTGATGACCAATGACAGCTTGCTACGTATTTTGGTAAACTATTTTCTGTGTTCCACAGCTTTTATATGTGTGTGGTAAACATATGTCCATACATATAAATGGGCATAAATACACACTCTTAATATCATGCATACATAACTTCTAATACTTTTTCAGAAAAACATGGTTACATTATACATATTGCAGAATTGCATCTTGTTATTTTAATATATGTGGACATCTTAACATGTAAGTTGTAGATATCGTTATTCTTTTGAATAGAGTATAGCATTATAAGCATAGCATTCTAATGTACCAAATGAGGTTTGCAAGAAAATACAAAATGGGGAGAGTGAACTTTTGGTGAATATTGTATGGACCCACTTTGGAGCATTAGATACCATTCCTGGCTTTCACATCAAACTGCTAAACGAGTCTTGTCCAACAGACGGGCTCTATCTTCTGTGAAATTTTTTTTTTTGCAAACCATGCATATTCCTTCTATTTCTACATTTTAAAAACAAATCCATATCACCACCTATAAAATTTCACACATGTAAAGACTATCAAGTCTTTTTCTGAAAATAAATAGCCCACATTTTTTTGCCTGTACTCACCATTCTCTTTCTCAAGATTTTTATTAATCATGTTTTGTTTTTGTAGTCCCCGTGTTTCTTTGGATCTACAAAGCTGTGTATTTAGCAGGATGGAATCTGAATTTTAAATGAATTATAGTTAACAACTGGTTTAATAAATACTCAGAGCTCCCAGATTCATTATGTGACCTTGGGGTTTATTTCATGTTAAAATATGTAGATTGTACTAATTGGTTATTAAGTTTATTTTCCTTCTAAAATTCTTGCTCTGTCTCCAAATGAAATAAGTTAAATAATACAAGGTTAAATCAGTAGAACACAGCTCTTGCCAAAAATGAGTCAGAGTTGTCTTCATCTGAGACTCCACTGAGATGCTAATGGAAAGAAAATGGGCTTTGTTCCTTGCCTGCTGCCTGGTTTTGGGTGATTTGCCATGCTACTCAGTGAATTCAATACTCATTTCCTTACACTCATCTGTTTGCATTTTAGAATGAGAAATCTGGGTGGGAGAGTCTAAAAGCAAGAGATCAGAATCACGATCATAATCATATACAATTTAATCCTGGTATTAGTCTTCTAAGCCAGGGATCCCCAAGTCCCAGCCACAGAC